>RCUC01137514.1:0-22644 GCA_003697995.1 Taxidea taxus jeffersonii | reverse complement strand
AAAAAAAAAAAAAGAACTTAGAGACCTTACACCTCTCACAAAAATTAACTCAAAGTAATTTTTACTTAGGATCACAGACCTATATGTAATACACAAAGCCATAAAAAAAATTGTAACAAAACAGAGAAGATCCAGATGACTTCTGATTTGGTGACTTTTTAGATACAACACCCAAAGCATAATGCATTACAAAAACCTGGTAAGCTGGTCTTTATTAAAATTAAAACCTTCTGTTTTTTTGGCAGAAACTTAAGAAATGAGAAGACAAGCCACAGAATGGGAGAACTTGTTTGCAAATCACATATTTGATAAGAGTTGTATCTAAATTAAAAAAAAAACTTTTAACATTCAACAATAAGGAAATAACAACCCAATTAAAAAGTGGACAAAAGGGGCGCCTGGGTGGCTCAGTTGGTTGGGCGACTGCCTTGGGCTCAGGTCATGATCCTGGAGTCCCGGGATCAAGTCCCGCATTGGGCTCCCAGCTCCACGGGGAGTCTGCTTCTCCCTCTGACCTTCTCCTCACTCATGCTCTCTCTCACTGTCTCTCTCTCAAATAAATAAATATTTTTTTAAAACAAACTGAGGGGGTAGGGGGGAGGGGGGTTGGGAGAAGGTGCTGGGGTTACATTATATGTTTAAATTAAAAAAATAAATAAAATAAAATTTTTATTTATTTATTTATTTATTTATTTGACAGACAGAAATCACAGGCAGGCAAAGAGGCAGGCAGAGAGAGGGGAGGGAAGCAGGCTCCACGCCCAGCAGAGAGCCCGATGTGGGGCTCAATCCCAGGATCCTGGGATCATGACCTGAGCCAAAGGCAGAGACTTTAACCCACTGAGCCACCCAGGCACCCCTAATAAAATAAAATAAAAGAAAAAAGAAAACATATGACAAAAAAAAGAAAATACAAAAGAGATTCTGAAAGAACAAGTCCTATGGGGGGGAAAAATGTGGACAAAATACTTAAACATATACCTTGCTCAGGAAAATAGAGACATGGCAAAAAGCATGTGAAAAAATACTGTCATTAGGGAATTACAAATTAAAATAAAAGTAAAGCATCATCATACAACTATTAGAATGACTAAAAATTTAAAATTTTAAAAATTGACAGTACCAAATAAATGCTGGTGAGGATGTAGAAACGAACTTTCATTTATTGCTGGTGGGAATGCAAATGGTACACCTACTTTGGAAGACAGATTCCTAAAACCTTACAAAGCTAAATTTTTACCAAATCTTACCATATAATCCTGTAATCATGTTCATATGCTTTTACACAACTGATTTGAAAACATGCACATGAATGTTTACAGCAGCTTTATCCTTAACTGCCAAGCACCAGAAGCAACCAAAATGTCCTTCAATAAATGAAGGAATAAACAAGTTGTGGTACAACCATCAATGGAATATTAAGTGATAAAAAGAAGCTATCAACCCAAAGAAGGGCATGGATGAAGCTTAAATGTGAAATGCCAAATGAAAAGAACCTGTATGAAATGGCTACCTACTATATGATTCTAATTATATGACATTCTAGAAAAGGCAAAACTACAGAGACAGTAAAAAGATCCGTGATTGCCAGAAGTTTGGAGGAAGAGGGGGAGATTGATTAGGTTAAGCACAGGGAATTTATTAAGCAGTGAAATTATTCTGTACAATACTGAAATAACAGATAGATGACATTACACATTTGTGAAAACCAAAAGAATTTTACAGCACAAAAATAAAACATAACACAAGTTAAAAAAAAAAAAAAACATTTAGGGGCGCCTGGGTGGCTCAGTGGGTTAAAGCCTCTGCCTTTGGCTCAGGTCATGATCCCGAGGTCCTGGGATCGAGCCCCACATCGGGATCTCTGCTCAGCAGGGAGCCTGCTTCCCCCCCCTCTCTGCCTGCCTCTCTGCCTACTTGTGACCTCTCTCTGTCAAATAAATAAATAAAATCTTAAAAAAAAAATAAAATAAATAAAAAAAAAAACATTTAGAAGACAGGGGGATCCCAAGAGGCAATGCAGACTGTGAAAAAAGAACTTAACTGAATCACAAATGTATGAAATAACTTTACTGATGGGATGGAGGAAAAACGTGCTGACCTAGTAACTTCAAAAATGAGTAGAGTCTGGGGCACCTGGTGGCTCAGCCGGTTAAGCGCCTGCCTTCAGCTCAGGTCATGATCCCAGGGTCCTGGGATCAAGCCCCACATCAGGCTCCCTAATTAGCAGAGAGTCTGCTTCTCCCTCTCCTACTGCCCTTCAGCCCCACCCCCCAGCTCATGCTCTCTCTCTCAAATAAAATCTTTAAAAAACAAAAACAAAAATGAGTAAAATCTATATGATGAAAGCAAAAGGAACTGCATGTTAAGAACTGTGCCCTCAATTGCAACTAATGAATCATTGAAAACTACATCAAAAACTAGTATTATATTATATGTCAGCTAATTGATCATAAAAAAAAAAAGAACTGTGCTCTCAGGGCAGCAGGGTAGCTCAGTCAGTTGGACATCTGCCTTCAGCTTGGGTTATGATCCCAGGGTCCTGGGATCAAGTCCCACATTGGCCTCCTTGCTCTGTGGGGAGCCTGCTTCTCCCTGTCCCTCTGCCTGGTACTCCCCCTCCTTGTGCTGTGTCAAATAAATAAATACAATCTTAAAAAAAAAATAAGAACTGTGCTCTTATTGATAAAGTTGTTTCTCACAGGGGTATGGGTTAACAATTCTAAACTGCTATATATTTATGCTGAAATTAAATAATTAAACGGGTTGTGGATGGTGTGATCCATCCACTGTTCTCACTATTGAGTGGGAATTTACAGATAACTAAGGGTGGGGATCTAGAAAGATCCATGTTGTAATGGATGAGAGTTAGAGACATCATTACAGACATCATTATGCTTAGCTTAATACAGAGAGAGATGGTTACATATATTTATAAGTATGTGCATATATATTGGTTAGTATACACATATGTATTTCCTTATGTGTATATATACATATACGTATATGTATAGAGTATAACACACATATATTTTCTTGCTTTGCCTTCTAAAAGGGCCCAAAATTAATAAATGACACCCTAGTAGTACACTAGTTGATGTTTCTCTAGTCATTCTGGTAGTCAAAAACTCATTAAGTAGATTCTATGGGACGTATTCTTAGGAAATAAATTCTCTTGAGCTCATACATATGGGTAAGTATGTTTTTTATACTTGAAAGTTAGAAAATCCTTGGCTCACACTTTCTTGGGAATATCTTAAATATATTGCTCTATTTTCTTCTGGTATTGTTATTGAAAAGTTTAATGCGAATCTAATTTTCCCTTATTAGTATTACTGTGTATTGGTAATGGCTGTTCCGAGTCTATATTCTTAGGCATACATTATATTCTTTCAACATATAGTTTTTCTTTTAATTGCCAAAAAGTTTTCTTGAGTTGTAGTTTTTAGTAAACATTCTGTTCACTTGCTCTATTTTTTTCTTCATTGACTTCTATTATCCGTATGTTGGATCTTCTCTGCCTATCCTTAATATGTCACTTCTCACAAATCGTTTAAAAATTGTTTGCCATTTATTTCAATTTTTAAAGTTTTCTTCTTTTCCACCTTCAATTTCTCTTATAGTGTTATATGGACTCATGTTCCTTCTAGTTTAATCTATTTTTTGTAATGATTTTTTCTTTCTTTTATTATGTTATCTAGTCACTGTATAGTAGTACATCATTAGTTTTTGATGTACTGTTCCATGATTCATTGGTTGCGTGTAACACCCGGTACTCCATGCAATCTGTGCCCTCCTTAATACCCATCACTGGCGTCACTGATCCCCTTCACCGCCCCCACCTCCAAAACCCTCAGTTTGTTTCCTGGAGTTCACAGTCTCTCATGATTCATCTCCTCCTCCAATTTTCCCCCTCCCCTTCATTTTTCCCTTCCTTCTCTGAATGTCCTCCATGCTATTCCTTATGTTCTACAAATAAGTGAAACCATATGGTAACTGACTTTCTCTGCCTGACTTACTTCACTTAGCATAATCTCCTCCAGTCCCATCCATATTGATGTAAAAGTTGGGTATTCATCCTTTCAGGTGGCTGAGTAATATTCCAGTGTGTATATGGACCATGGCTTCTCTATCCATTCGTCTGTTGAAGGGCTTTTTCTTTTACTTCCAATCCCTTGCTGAGTTATGTTACCTCACATCTGAATTTCCGATACTGATTTTTGTTGTTCTTTCACTTGTGATATCATTTCTTAATGTCTTTTAACTTGTTTTGAAATAGTAGGTTACAGTATTTGACTTATCTTGTAAGCATGTTTTCATTTTCTGTAGATATTACTCAACTCTTTTCCTCTTGTTTCTTATTATAACTTTGTGTACTTCATTTTTATGTGAAATTAGCTTTCTTGAACTGTTTGAATGAGACAGGGTCAGCATAGATTTTTTTAAATTCACAGAATTGCATTTTCTGTTGTTTCTGTGTAGTATTCAAAACTATAGCAGTTTGCTTTCTGCAATTTTGGGGGGATGCATTCTTCTCTGCCATAGACTTTCTCTTCCTTTCATCTCTAGTGCCCCTATTCTGCTTATTTCCACTCCCAGCATCCGAGGACCATGTCCAAGAAAGAAGTCTTGCAAAGGTCAGTTTTAAGAGCTCATAAAAGCTATACCACTTCAGCTTATTCGGTTCTTGTTATGGTGAACTTTTTGTACTTACCTATCTTTGGGATGCACAAAATTCCTTCCAGTTTCAGCTAGTGTTTGCCAATGGGCCTGCTGTATTTTCCAATGAGTATCTGTTGGCTATTTAAGGGTTTTCTTCTTTTAAGTCTGTCAGACACTGCCCCATTGCTTTCTTTTCTTTACTTCCATCCCAGGAACTGATACCGTAAAGGTCTTATATTACTTCATTTCTTCCACAATTGGCAATCCTGACCAATTCTTTTCTGAAGTCTCTCTTCTGTTAGTATCTGGGATAATATCCTCTTTCAGGATTCATCCTCTATTTCTGGCCACTCAGTATCAATCTCCTTTATTATTCTTCTTTCTCTGCAGTTTTCTTATAAATAGATATTCTCCAGTGTTTTATCCATCCTCAGCCTTCTTCTTATTGTAATATCTTCTCCCTGGTGACCTCATTCTTACATAACTTCAACAATGAATACTGATCAAGGCTATAATTACATTTCAGGCTTTTCTCCAGAATTTGAGACCCATTTATCCAGCTACCCAATATATTTCACCTTGTTATCTCACAGCCATCTCAAATCTAACACATTAAAGCCAAATTCATCAGTTTTCTCCATTCATGCCTCTACAGTACTTCTTATATTCTATGTAGGTCTCATCATACATCCAATTATCCAGTTGCAGAAACCTGTAAGTCCTTATCTAGGCTTCAATGTCTCCTTTACTAATCTCTTGCCAAGTTCTGAATATTTCACAACCTAAAAACTGTGAACTCTAGTTCCTTACCCTCAACCTCAACCCCATCAGGGGGGTCCTTGTCTATGTCTCTCCTATGTCTCTGCTACAAGAGCAGCCTCTTTTCTGTCTCCTTGTCCATGCCACCTTCACCCTGGAGCAATCCTTCTAAATTGCAGATCTATGATATTCCAATCCTTCAAAGACATCCCTTAACTTTCAAAATAAAATCCAGATTCTTCACATGGTATACAATTCCCAGCTGGATCTTGTATCTGACTACCCCTCCAAATGATAGTGTGTTCAACCTACAGTTTCTCAGACATGCTAACTCTCATGATTTTGTGCTAATCTCTCTGACTGGAGCACCTTGTCTTCTACCTCTTTAACTGGCTACTCCCCAGTTAGGTAGGCTTCAGGAGCCAGTTGAGGCTTTTACTCTTCTACAGTCTTTCTTGATCATTCACTTCCTGTGTTGCCTTATTTCCAATCATTCAAAGTCCTCAGCAGAACCTTCCTTCAGAGGACTTACCGCCATATATTACAATGGTCTGTTTACCTGTCTCTCTCCCTCTCTGCCTATGAGCTCCGGGAGAGTGAGACCTTTGTCTTTTCTCTTTCCCCAGTGCATGGTGTAGATAAGAAATGAACTTTCGGAACTTCATCAAGATCAAAAGCTTCTGCACAGCAAAGGAAAGAGTCAACCAAACAAAGAGGCAACCCATGAAATGGGAGAAGATATTTGCAAATGACACTACAGACAAAGGGCTGATATCCAAGATCTATAAAGAACTCCTCAAACTCAACATACACAAAACAGATAATCACGTCAAAAAATGGGCAGAAGACATGAACAGACACTTCTCCAAAGAAGACATACAAATGGCTAACAGACACATGAAAAAATGTTCATCATCACTAGCCATCAGGGAGATTCAAATCAAAACCACCCTGAGATACCACCTTACACTAGTTAGAATGGCCAAAATGAACAAGACAGTAAACAACAAGTGTTGGAGAGGATGTGGAGAAAGGGGAACCCTCTTACACTATTGGCAGGAATGCAAGTTGGTACAGCCACTTTGGAAAACAGTGTGGAGATTCCTTAAGAAATTAAAAATGGAGCTACCCTAAGACCCTGCAATTGCACTACTGGGTATTTACCCCAAAGATACAGATGTAGTGAAAAGAAGGGCCACCTGTACCCCAATGTTCATAGCAGCAATGGCCACAGTCGCCAAACTGTGGAAAGAGCCAAGATGCCCTTCAACAGACAAATGGGTAAAGAAGATATGGTCCATATATACAATGGAATATTATGCCTCCGTCAGAAAGGATGAATACCCAACTTTTGCATCAATATGGTTGGAACTGAAGGAGACTATGCTGAGTGAAGTAAGTCAAGCTGAGAGAATGAATAATCATATGGTTTCACTTACTTGTGGAGCATAAGGAATAACATGGAGGACTTTGGGAGAAGGAGAGGAGAAGTGAGTTGGGGGGAATCAGAGGGAGACAAACCATGGGAGATTGTGGACTCTGAGAAACAAACTGAGGGTTTGGGGGGCGAGGCTTGGGTGAGCCTGGTGGTGGGTATTAAGGAGGGCACATATTGCATGGAGCACTGGGTGTGGTGCATAAACAATGAATCTTGGAACACTGAAAAAAAATTTAATTTAATTTAAAAAAGAGAAATGTCTCTCATATAAACAACGTGAGGCATGATTTGGAAGAACTCAATGAAAATAAGAATTTACTTTTGAATCTGTATGGATTGAAAAAAATGTATCCCATCTTTTGTTCTAAAGGAAAGATCAATGTCTAAACATTCAATAATTCACACACGAACACAAGAGGCAGGAAGTGTTAACATTAAAAAGATTTTAAAAATCTAGTGTAATATTTTTGCTTTGATTAACATTCACTAGAACTGGCAAGAAAAATGTCCTTCATAAATGAACCACCCCCAAATGGCTCTGCTTATAGGTAGTGTAGGCAGTTTACCACAGAGGAATGATCTGAGGATCCACCTTCCTGAAACATTCCTCCATGACTTTGCCTATTAAACTTGAGATCGGTACCATCAGTATTGTTCCATTGGGCTTAGCCACCAAAGTGGCAGAACTATTTCTCAAGGCCTGCTATTAAAATGTAGTGACTATCAAGGAAATAAAGCTATTTGTATCTGTATCCCTTTTGCTTAGCACATTTCTTTGCACAAAGCTGGCTGTCAACAAACATTTGTGAAATGTGTGTATGTGTTCATATATACGTATTCATATATATTCGTTCATATATATATGAATGTATGTTCATTCATATATATATGCATCTATATGAATATGTATATATATATGAATGAGTGAATGAAAGATAAACAATCTTTGCAAGACTTGGAAAACATCTTGGCCATCAGAGTAGGAAAAGGTGGTATTAAAAAAGGAAGAGAGCAGATATTATGTATGTTAATATATTATATAACAGTATACATTGATATATCACACATATCATACTGAAGTAAATTATATATTATATTAATATATATTTTAATATCATAGAACTGAAAGGAAGTTAACTTACATAGAACTTTAAAAAATGTTTTCAAAAAGAAAATTGCATCATATGAATCAAATGTCAAAACAAACATAAATACCCTGAGAAGAGGCAGTAAATAAAACTACATATCTGACTTTGATTTGAAACCTAGGTAATAGCTTTAAGAGAAATTTTAACATGAAAATTCATAAATAAAAGTTATTAGATTAGAAAATACATTAGAAACATTTAAAAATGTTAAATACATTAGAAATGTTAGAAATACACTAGAAAACATTAGAAACATTAGAAAACACAACAAACAAAAACACGAATAAAGGAAAGGTGGTAAATACAGGCACAACTGATTTTTAAAACTGTATATGAAGCAAAAATATTGGCCAATTTAGTGAAAAGCCTAACTGGTGATCAGGTATCTGACTTAACCATTCTTTCAATTTTCAACAGGTTTTGTGGTATATCACAACTGTGGTCTAATCCCATGATACAGACAGCCTGTGGAAGGGAGTAACTTCAAACATAACTGTGTCCCCAAACAGAAAAATAACCAGCCCAACAGGGAGCTCCTTAAGGACTGACCCAACTATGCTATCAGCTGAGGTGGTGTCTGTCTGCAATAGCACCAATTACATAGCAGTAAACCCATTCCAAGCTTAGAAAAGACATATGGAACATTTTTAGTCACTGAAAAAAACCATTTCAACTTATAGCAAGTTACTGATTTACCATGTGGCTAAGGAAAGAGACAAATACTAAAAGTAGACCTTGAATATATAAAAAGTATTGCAAAAGGAATAAAATTACTTGGAATGGTCTAGAAAATTGATGAAATTAACTTCCTAAGGGAAACAAACAACAAAGCAGTCTCCAACTTTCAAATAACCTATCTGTACAAGTGGGCAAGCAGCAGAAGTTCCCTCCCACCATCCATATCACAACACCAGACTTATTAACCAACTTTTCAAAGCCTAAGGGCAAATGTTCTGTTTTCCAGTTTGACCACAGGAAGAGCAACTTTCCAAGAGAGCCACCTTCTCTTAGTAAACACACAGAAATTAAGAAAATAGTAGTGCCAACAAATAATTACTCATTACTAGCATCCCTTTCTTTCCAGTCTCTGAATCCCAGCCTAGAATGAGAAGGCAAGAAGAAAAACACCAAGCTTCTATTGGGATATGTGATATTTAAAATACACATTTCCATAGGAATATTATTACAAGCAGTAGTTTGTTATGGTAAAAATTGTACAAATAGTGTAACTTCTAGTAAGAATGGGCTGAATTTTTTTTTTTTTTTTTTTTGGTGAGCTAATCCTGAAATCTAATCACCAAATATTAATACTGCTTATTTGTAAAAATAAAAGTTGAGTCCTAAATAACTGATTTATAAACTAACTTCTGGAATAAATAGGAAACCTATACAGAAACAAAAGAACTCATTTCAGAAATTAGTTTCACAGTTTAAAAATTCTTTTGTATCAGTAGCTTTAAAGTTAGTTTTACAAAATAGCAGGATTCCATAAAGTTTCAAAGAGAACTAGAAAGATTTAAAAGTTCTTTGTTTATTTTCTGAATATTTGAACTGAGTCAGACTATAATGGTGCCAACTCTATTGATAATGTAACAAATCAGCTGATTTTTTTTTTTTAACATTAAGGGAGTTTGGATAAGCTGCAACGCTGTGTACTGAGTAACACTATGTGAATTGATTCTTTGAAAGAAAAAAATGTAACCCTTTATAGAAAGTTTAAACTGGATTCCGCTTATTACCTTTACACGGGACTATTATGTTAAAGATAGGATTCTAGGTATGGAAAACATTAAAAGAATTGTAAAGTTGCAGAGTCTGGTAATCTGGTTTTCTTTTTTTCTGTAACTGAATAGAAGATAAAAATGAATAACTAAAGTGACATCAATAGTTTTGAGGAAAGATGTAGAAGAGGAGTTTCAAACCAAAGTCACACAGATAGCTGTGGTATCTCAGAATGGAAATTCTGCAAAGACAGGGATTTTTGCTTCATTCCCTTGGCCCAGAATAGTGCTTGGGACTCGGCAGTGGCTCAGTAAATACTTGCTGAATAAGTCAATGAATGAAAAGTATCCCCTATAAATTTCAGAAACACTTAAGGAAGTTTTAAAGATAATTTTTGTTAATATAAAACTAACAGTTTTGCTGTAAGAAAACAAAATTATCTATTCCTGTATCTTTATAGACATATATCAATTTTAATTGACCATAATTCTACCACTCAGAGAAAGCTACTGTTAATATGATACACTTCTAGTTTTTTCTTACACATATTTTTACACAGTTGAGATAAGAAACTACTTATAATAGTCCATCTAGCCTTCACTGTACACTTACAGTTTTAGTGTAAGCCTTTTCCAAAGTTACTGAAAGCAAGGATCTTCTTTATTTAATACTTTTAACATGTTATATTCAAACACTCTGGACCACTGAAAACAATTTTTAGTTCACAAATCAGTTTTATATAAAGGTACCTTATATAACTTATATAACTTATTATCCCCTAGTCATTGGTATTGAATTTATGATTTAGAGGCTTAAAGGAAAAACTATCCTATAGGAAACATTAACATCATGTATGCTGTTTTGAGAGGAGACTGGGTATGTTTCTAATTTATTCATTTGTTCATCCACTCATCAAATATTTGTTATTGGTTTACAATCTAATGAAGGGAGACAGACATTAACTGACCAACAAACAAATTAACTTAAAATCACAACTGTGGTAAGTTGTAAATGTTAGGAATAAAAGGTGTATGGTTATATGTCTCTATATAATAAAAGAAGTTCATCTGGACTACGTGTGTGTGTTTATTAGGGAACTGGGGGTAGGAGGTAGCTTGGAAGTAATTTTGTCTGACATTTGTTGAATACTTCATCCAAATGACAGGCACCATGTTGGATACTTTATACAGCTTATTTCATTTTCTCATTTAATCATCAGTTATCTTACAAATCTAATGATTTTCCTATTTTACAGATAAAGAAATAGAGGCTCAGAGGGAAGTCAAATAAATTATTTAAGATTATATTGCCAATAAATAATGACCTGGGAGGATAACGCAGACAACAAGGCAGCAGGGTATGAAGTCATATTATATGTGGTACATCCCACTTCCTAGCATAATTAACATTTATACTGAGATATAAAGGATTAGTAAATGTTAATATAGCATCAGGAAGGGAGGGAAGAGGAGAGAACATTCCTTGCAGAAGGTGAAGCATGAGAAAAGCTCAGAGATAGAGGAGGACACTGTGGTGAATCAAAGAGGGAACAAAAATAGTAACAAAGCCAGTGAACTAAGCAGGAACAGAGTTAAGAGGAAATACGGAGATGAGACTGGAAGAATAGGCAGAACCCAGTCAGTGAAAACCCTTATGGGCCACATTAAGGTTAAGGATGCTGACTTCAATCCTAAATGTAATGAAAAGGCACAAGTTTCTTTTACTGCTTTTATTTGAAATTCAAAAATTTAAGGGGAGGAAAATTCAGAAAGGTTGGAATGAAGGTACAGAAGGATGAATATTTGCTCAGTTTGAAAATACTTTCTGGAACCTATTATAATACTTCAAAAACAAAAATGGCAGCTTTTAAATACCTTTTAAAATAAAGTCAAAATAAAATAAACTCAGCGATGAATAAATTCAAAAGAGAAGAGGATCCTATAAAGGGAGAGTGCTAGAAAAGGGCTTTGGGCCAGGTTGTAACAGGTGTGACTGATATTTAATCAGCTGATATTTAATACAGAGGAATGTGGTGCCCCAAGGATGAGCTAGAAGCAGGAAAAGTTGACATTCATTTCAGACACAGCAGTAGTGCATGAATGTACATGAATGTAGTAGTAGTACATGAATGATATCACAGAGTTATGAAAGTGGAAACCGTACACATACCATTGAGAATAAGCTGGAAAAACCTGGGCTATTAATCAGGCAGTGAGAGGGGAGGGCAGAAGAGGGGAAGTTGATAGTAAAAGGTATTTCTGAGATAGGGTCTTAATATATCCTTCCTATATGCCAACCATCTTAATACAACAAGATTGTATGTCCCATAGATACTGTTACTTATTTATTTGAGAGATGGAGTGCAAGTGGGAGGAAGGGAGAGAGAGAGACAGAATCTCAGGCAGACTGCCCACTGAATATATAGCCCAACATGGGACTTGATCCCCTGACCCTGAGATCATGACCTGAGCTGAAATCAAAAGTTGGAACCTTAAACAGACGAGCCACCCAGGCACCCTGAAGCTGTTATTTACAATGGATTTGACCCTTGGATAATAAATCTTCAGTAATCTCTGCTAACATGCAGAGCAGATGCCATATGCATTTATGCATTCCTTTGAATCCCATAGATTCAGAATGTTTGACTTCCATATTTCTGAGTTATTAATAATTATGGAAATAATAATGAATTTCACCTAGAATGTATTTTCTGAAGCAACTGAATTCTATGATCAATTATATAGTATAGTTATATTATAACTACTTACTTTTTTTTCAATTTTCAGTTTTCTTAAGTTACTTTCACTGAAATAAATTCTTTGCCCATAAATCTTACAGTGAAAATTTAAGTCATCTCTCATGTTTTATCTCTATCAAATTTTACCCTCCATATCAAATTTAATCAATTTTAGACTCTGCCACTGTGAATTGTCTTTGTGGCCATTATTTTTACCATGTCTAATTTTCTCAAATGTGATGAGAAAATTTCCTTTGCTTTTCTTTTATTGACAAAATTACTTTGTACAGTTTTAGTGGTTTTCATCTTTATTTTGGGATTATCTCTTGCCCCAATTTTCCCTTGTCAGTTTTTCTATTTTTAATGTTACCAGCAAGATGTTCCTATTCTTTTGTCTTAGGATTTTTTGGGGGGCAGGGGTGTCCTGATTAAAACTCTCTGAACATAGTTCTAAGTTATTCTCAATTTGACTTTTGTTAATTCTTTATATCAATGATAAACCACAAATTCACCTAAATATAGAACTAACTCTGGGAATTTTGTTCCTGGAATAGAATTTAAATGTTGTAAGTATGAAGAATATAAAACAATAATTTGACTAAAAAAACAGAAATTGAGAGGTAGGAAGGAATAAGTTTATTAATTTTCTCAATTTAATAGAGTATAAAGTTCAAACATATACCAGTTTTAAAAGATTTTTTATATCTGATATTTGTAATCCTTTAAAAATACAATTAAAGCCCTCTGTTAAAGCTCTATTATAAAGTAGTGCTATTTTTGTTCTAAGTGGAATTACTGAATAAAATGATTTGAAAGAATAATAATTTACACCAATTTACATGCAGTATATCCTGACCTACATGGAGATTATCACTTTTTAAAAATTCCCAATGTAAAAGAAAAAAATAACTTTGAAAATTTTCTTCTACTATTATGAATTTGACCTTCTTGCAGATTTGGTGGCAATTTTGTTTATTTATAACCTATTTATTTTTGTCTTTTGATTTTTCTTATTGATTTTAAGAGCTTTTAATACACTAAGACTATTAACTTTTTTCATACGATTCAACTTTTGTTTCCAGTTTGTATTTTAATTTTATAGTATTTTCGATGATTTAATTTTTACACAATTAAAACTATCTTTTCTGTTAAAAGTTTCTTCCCCTTCTCTTTATGCTTTAAAGGATCTTCCCTAACTGGAGGTCAAGTTAAATAGCAGTTACATTTGTCAGTGTGAAGTAAGTTTAAACTTCTTTATTTTCCTCAAGAACTAGAATAGCTGTTCCAGCACATTTACAGAACAAATGCCCTTTCCCAGTGGAATATGTTTTTGATGCTTTAGGTACCAATATTCACATCTACTTGCCATTGGCTATTCGGTGCCCCTTCCTCTTCCTTTTCTGCAGAGAGAAACCCCCTTCTTACCTGATCTCTGTGGAAAGAGAGGAATAATAATTTCCCTTTAATTTATTCTGTGCATCCAAGTCCTTCTTCCGTCCTCTCCAAACCTTCAGATTCTACTCTCATGTTTTTAAGTTATATGGTATTTTTCAAAAATGTACTTAACTTACATTAAAATGTATGGACTATGAGAGTGCCTGGCGGGCTCAGTCGGTAGAGCATATGACTCTTGATCTCAGCGTCATGAGTTCAAGCCCCATGTTGGGCACAAATCTTACTTTAAAAAAGTATTAATTATGTATTAATATTGGAGGCATCAATATTGTTAAAATATCCATATTACCCAAAACAATCTACAGAGTTAATGCAATTCCTATCAAAAATCAAAATACCAATAACATTTTCCACAGAATTAGACCAAATAATACTAAAGTTTGTATGGAACCACAAAAGACCCTGAGTAGCCAAAGCAATCTTGAGAAAGAAGAACCAAGCTAGAGGTATCAAATTCCAGATCTGAAGGTATGCTACAAAGCTATAGTAATTTAAAAAGTATGGTACTGGCACAAAGACACATAGAGCCATGAAAGAGAACAGAGAACTCAGAAATAAGGCCAGTGGTTTATTGGTCAATTAATGGTCAATTAATCTATAAGAAAGCAAGCAAGAATATAAAATAGGGAACAGACAGTTTCTGCAACAAATGGTATTGGGAAAACTGGACAACAAGAAACAAAAGAATGAAACTAGACCACTTTCTTACACCAATGACAAAAATAAACTCAAAATGGTTCAAAGACCTAAATTTGAGCCCTGAAGTCATACAACTCCTAGAAGAAAACATGAGCAATAATTTCTTTGACATCAGATGTAGCAACATTTTTCTAGACAGGTCTCCTTACAGAAGGGAAACAAAAGCAAAATTAAACAATCGGGACTACACCAAAATAAAAAGCTTTTGCATAGCAAAGGAAACCACCAACAAAACAAGGCAATGTACTGAATGGAAGAAGATTTGCAAATGATATATCCAACAAGGCATTAGTATCCAAAACATGTATATAAAGAACTTGTATAATTCGACACCAAAAAACCCAAATAATCCAATTAAAAATGAACAGAGGAGGGGGTGCCTGGGCGGTCAGTAGGTTAAGAGTCCAACTCTCAATTTCAGCTCAGGTCATGATCTCAGGGTTGTGAGACTGAGCCATGCTTTGGGCTTTGTACTGGGTGTGGAGCCTGCTTAAGATTCTCTCTCACACGCGAACCCTCTTACACTGTTGGTGGGAATGCAAGTTGGTGCAGCCACTTTGGAAAACAGTGTGGAGATTCCTTAAGATATTAAAAATGGAGCTACCCTATGACCCTGCAATTGCGCTACTGGGTATTTACCCCAAAGATACAGATGTAGTGAAAAGGAGGGTCCATCTGTTCATAGCAGCAATGGCCACAATCACCAAACTATGGAAAGAGCCAAGATGCCCTTCAACAGAGGAATGGATAAAGAAGATATGGTCCATATGTATAATGGAATATTATGCCTCCATCAGAAAGGATGAATACCCAACTTTTTATCAACATGGATGGGACTGGAGATTATGCTGAGTGAAGTAAGTCAAGCAGGGAGAGTGAATAATCATATGGTTTCACTTACTTGTGGAGTATAAGGAGTAACATGGAGGACATTAGGAAAAGGAAAGGAAAAGTGAATTGGGGGAAGTTGGAGGGGAGAAGAAGCATGACCTCATGAAAGATTGTGGACTGTGAGAAACAAACTGAGGGTTTTGGAGGGGAGGATGGTGGAGGTACAGGTGAGCCTGGTGGTGGGTATTAAGGAGGGCATGTACTGCATGGAGCACTGGGTGTGGTGCATAAACAATGAATCTTGGAACACTGAAAAAATTAAATTAAATTTTAAAACATCTCTTTCTCTCCCTCTGCCCTTCCCCTTATTCTCCCTCCCTCCCTCTCAATAAATAAATAAATAAGTATTTAAAAAAATAAACAGAAGAGGGGCACCTTGGTGGCTCAATCAGTTGGGTATCCTACACTTTATCTCAGCTCAGGTCTCAATCTCAGGGTCATGAGTTCAAGCCCTGCATGGGCTCCACACTGGGCATATTGGCCGTTATATCTGTCAGTGTGAGGTAAGTTTAAACTTCTTTATTTTCCCCAAGAAGTATAAGAGCTGTTTCAGCACATTATGGAACAAACTCCCTTTAAAAAAAAAAAAAAAAAGAACAGAGGACCTGATAGACATTTTTCCAAAGAAGACATAAAAAAGGCCAAGAGACATGGGGAAAGATGCTCAACATCACTCATCATCAGGGAAATGCAAATCAAAACCACAATGAGATACCATCTCACACCTGTCAGAATAGCTAAAATCAAAAGACAATACATAACAAGTGTTGGTGAGGATGTGGAGAAAAAGGAACACTTGAGTACTATTGGTGGGGGGGATGCAAATTGGTACAGCAACTATGGAAAACAGTATGAATGTTCCTCAAAAAATTAAAAATAGAAGTACCACATGAGCCCGTAATTCCACTATTGGGTATTTAACCAAAGAAAATGAAAGAAAATGAAAATGAAAGAAAGAAACCAAAGAAAATGAAAACAATTCAAAAAGATATATGCACCCCTCTGTTTACTGTAGCATTATTTACAATAATAATGGAAGCAAGTGTCTATTCATAGATAAATGGATAACGATGTGGGATACACACACACAATAGAATATTACTCAGCCACAAAAAAGAATGAAATCTTGCCATTTGCACCAACATGGATTGATCTAAAGGGTATAATGCTAAGTGAAGTAAATCAGAGACAAATACTATATGATTTCATGCATATGTGCAATTTAAAAAACAAGATAAATGAACAAAAGAAAAAAGAGACCAAAAAAATCAGACTAATAAACAGAGAGAACAAATGGGTGATCACCAAAGAGGAAGTGGGCGGGGGGGGGGGGGGATGGGTGAAATAAAGGGGATTAAGAGTACACTTATCATGATGAATACAGAGCAATATGGAATTACTGAATCATTGTGTTATATACCTGAAGCTAGTGTGCCACTGTGTTAATTACACTTAAGTAACAAATAAATATATTTTAAAAGACAAAAATAAATAAAAAATTTAAAAAATGTATTACCTACAGAAAAAATATATGAGAATAAATACAGTCATTCCAAATAACAATACAATTCTCAAAAATTTAATAATCATCAGAAAAGGGAAGATCACCAAGTGTGACTGTGCCTGGCAAAGATTTTTTCCAATTTTCCCCCCAATTTTTTTTTTTTAAGATTTTTAAAAATTTATTATTTATTTGACAGACAGGGACCACACACAGGCAGAGAGGCAGGCAGAGAGAGAGGAGGAAGCAGGCTCCCTGCCGAGCAGAGAGCCCGACGCGGGGCTCGATCCCAGGGTACTGGGATCATGACCTGAGCCGAAGGCAGAGGCTTTAACCCACTGAGCCACCCAGGCGCCCCTCCAAAATTTTTTAAGTTACTAATTAACTGCACAGGATATATAGTAGACACTCAATAAATGTTGGCTGTAGAGAAAAATTTATCTTTTTAGGTCTGAAAACATAGACATTGGGCATAGTTTCAAGTTTCTGAATTTTCACTGTCAGAATATTTTGTGCAAACAAATGTAACAGAACACAGAAGGGGAAAATGACCTAAAATGTCCTCATAACAAACTACATTATGATTCATAAACAAGTAAACTTCAGATATTTTCTGGTAGGTAGTCACCAGGATAAAGCTCCTATAACAACTAGAGGAATCACTACATCATAAACTTCAAAAAATTTTTTCAGGGCTCCTCTTATACATACTTTTGTTGATTAAATATTCTCCTAGAAAGGACTGTTAACTCTAAGAATAGGAGAAACAGGCAAACTAAAAGTAGTTATAGTCATCAAATGCCCTGGCAGTGGCATACAATGGACCTTATCAGGCCTGCCCAAACTCCATTTCCCACCTTCTTCTCCCTGCCTGTCTCTACAACAGAGACTCTAGAAACTAAACACTTTATTTCCCTGCCTCCCTCACAGTTGAGAGATCGTATTAACACTGCTCTGGCCAATGAGACACAAAGAGAAGTCTGTTAGCACTGCCTCTTTCCTTTCCTTCCTACCAACAGAACATATTTGTGATGTGTAGTAAGCAACCTCCAAGATGGCTCTGGGATCCCTGCCTGCTGTTAGTCACATCTTTGTGTAGTTCTCTCCCAAACTGTATCAGTTTGTGTAACCAACAGAACATGGCAAAAGTGAGGACATCGTACTTCCAAGACGTTATAAAAAAGGTTTTTTATAGGTTATAAAAAACTAATATCCCCCCACCCCCTGACATCTGCCCTGGGAAAGGCACACTGCCAAGGTCACGAGCAGTCCTGAAAAGACATCCATGTTGTGAGAACTGAGGCCTCCTGCCAAACAGTCACGTGAGTTAGCTTGGAAGCAGGTCTCCAGCTCAGCCTCACCTTCACTGGACCACAGTTCCAGCTGTTGTCTTGACTGCAGCATCATGAGACACTCTGAGCCAGGACCTCCCAGCTAAACTATTCTCAATTCTCAACCCTCAGAAACTATGTGAGATCATAAATGTTTGTCGTTTTGGGATAATTTGTTATGCAGCAATAGATAACACATAGAGTGATGTCTTAAGGTGCAACAGCCATATATCTAGTAACCCCCCCACCCCTGCCAGGATGAGAACCACATTCTAAGGATGGAAGAGGTTGTTACTGATAGAGCTGAGCACCAATTCTTGACTCCTAACATTAAGATTTCTTGTCAAGGGAAACTTCTTTCTGTTTAAGTCACATAGTAAAGTTTTCTGGTATTTGCAGCCAAACATATTCCTAACTGACATACTCAATTCCCAAAACCCAATTTCAGTTTCCAAAGGAAGGTTCCTTTTACTCAAAGATCTGCCGCTGCCCTGAAGTTCATACTTCTCCTATCTTCTAGAACCCAGTTGTTCATTTCCTGATGCAGAAAAAATACCCAGGCTGTCCTGCAGGCATTCCCAGTATTGAAAGGCAAGGGCTAAGATTATCCCTTGTACTCAGGAAACAATTACAATTCTTTTAGTAGAAAACCGACTTCTTAAAAGATGTTTCCCTTTGAGTATCCTTTGAAAAAATGCATTTGGCTATACTACACAACACAGAGAATTCAGGAATGGATCGTGAACTGGTTTACATAATCTATAGGGAAATGGGTATCTTGATGATACTCTGCTTTATCATATGGGTTCTTGGATCATGTTTCAGCCAAAGAGCAGGAACTGGTTGTCTCTACCCTGAATGAAATACAGAAAAAGTAAGCTTCGGTTCCAAAAAAATGTCTCCTACAATCCCCCCTTCCTCTTAACTGCAAACCTCTCTCTAGATGCCAAAAGATGCCAGAACTGTAACATATAACAGAAGGAAAGTTTCATTTGGCAAAGTAAAAGTAATTTAGATTCAGTGACCTTGCTTTGTTTTTTCATTCCAAGTATACAATTGCTCAGAGATAGAGGCAACACAGCCCCAGAAGAGGAAGAAAAATTACAGGAAATCCTGATCTATGCTTGTCCAAAATCATCAAACAATCTGGTTGACTGGTATTCACTCATATGATAGCTTTTAAGTTGTCAGCAACCCTTGGCAAATGTAAGAACAGAAAGTAACTTCAGCAACTCTGAGCTCTCAAAGGCTTAGTTTTCTCATGGGTCTCTTGCCCTTGAAAAAGGTAAGGAGGGGGAGGACCTACAAAAAAGGAAGTTTAGCCAGAAAGTAAACCTTCTGCTCTAAGAGATAGCGTGAACCAAGATACCACACATACAATATTTGAGAAAACATTAAGATAGAGTTTTCCAGAATTATGTAACTTCAAATATATAAATTTAGTAGATAATACCTTAGCATGTAACCAACCCAAGGAATTCATTTCTTAAAATTTAATTTTAGTAAAACTGCAAAAATGCTTTGAGATGTAAAAAACATTCTAGGATCTTTGAAGGCAGCTGGAGCATACTCCTAGATTTTAATGGTAGCTTAGTCATAATCAAGCAGGCACAAATGGCATTTTGCAGAAATGTGAGAGTTGATATTCTAATGATCGGGAAAATTTGCTTTTAAAGTTTATTCAATTGCATATATTCAGAACTAATACGACATGGACTGATAAACCTGGAACAGCTCCTTGATTCTAAAACATGGTCACTCCCACAACAGCTACATATAAAGAAAGCAGAACAGGCAGGCAAAATTTAAAATACTAGTTCCCATCTCGCAGAGACCCACATGCACTCCTTATACTTAGAGAAGCTGTCATATTTATGCATTGTTTTTGCTTTTGATCTGCGGAATTTAGGACTAACTTTGGTTCTAATTTTTATCTTCCTTTTGCTGCCCCACCAACCCTCCCAATAACTGACAATAACATATTGTTCTAAAAAATGACTTGTGATAATATTCCTGAGATTTTTCTGTAATTTGAGTATGTCTTCCATTCACAGGAAGACAGGCCTAGACCATAACAATGAAAGTGAACTCCACCAGAGGCAGGACAATGTGAGTCAGCGCAGGGACTTCCCCTTTGCTACACCGTGGTACTCTTTGACCTACTTTGGCTTTCTACAAATCACTCCCTCAGTTCTCAGCCAGAAAGCACCAAAGCTAGGCCTCTGCTGAGCACTGTACATTCATAAACAATAACAAGAACACACATATACATTTATATTAAGGAATAAGCATCTCATTTATGGAGAAAGCCACACCACTAAATAAAACATTAACAAATGATAATTTGTTGTTGTTGTTGTTTTCCCAAAATAAATTCTAAAACACTTACTTGACAGGGAACTTTTAAGAGAAGTATTATAAGAAATGTTGTAACACAAAATCTTTGAAAAAAAAAAAAAAGGGGGGGGGGGGGGGCGCCCGGATGGCTCAGTTGGTTAAGCGACTGCCTTTGGCTCAGGTCATGATCCTGGAGTCCTGGGATGGGGTCCCACATGGGGCTCCCTGCTCAGCAGGCAGTCTGCTTCTCCCGCTGACCTCTCCCCTCTCATTCTCTCTCTCTCTCTCCCTCTCAAATAAATAAAATCTTTAAAAAAATATTTTAATAGCATTTTAAATTAATGCTTCATGTATGTATTTCTGATTCGGAGAGCCTGTCTTTTGGAGTCTGTTTATAAAACTTTACAATTTCTTATTGCCAAGTCATCTTTCCAATGGGAAAAGATACATTCTGCCTTTTTTATGGATTAGTTCGTACTGCGGAGTTTTATAAAGATACTAGAAAAGCATCATGTGAAAATAAATAGCAATGACAGTGAACTAATCTCTTTTAAAGGGAAAATTCCTTGAAGGCAAAGACAATTCCCTCCCTCCTTTACCTTTTTGGGTCAGAAAAAGTAGGCCATTAATGACTAAAATGAGTACAGCATCTGTAGGATGTTCCATTCTACTTCACAGAATAATTTGATATTTAAATTATGATTAATGAGATCAGTATTGATTATGTCATTGAGTCACTAGTAAGCCTCTGAAAAATTTATTACTAGAAGGTAGCAATTTTTCCCCTAAGACAAGTAACCAAGAGAATCAGGAATAATCATAGGTTTTTCCTCTTCTTTTTCAATGTCTCAAGAGGACAAGTATATACTATACTCTTTCTAGCTTTCCCTCCTAATCTTTTCATCAGAATAGAATGACTTCAAGTCAAATACTATAAATGGTTAATTCAATAAATGTGTATGAGTCTTGATTTAATTTGTGATTAAAACTGCTCTTCAGAAAGTTAACATTTTGTTTAAAAATACATTCAATGGTTAGAAATAATTTACATGTACTACTTATAACTCAGATGTACATCTGATTTTTAAATGTGCATAATCTTAAAGCAACAAGTCTTTTCTAAAGTTCCTTTAAGAAAGAAGAACAATGAACTAATATAGGTACTTGTGAACATCTGATTCCACAGATTGAACCTAAATAATTGAAAACAAAAAATTTTTTTTCAACAAATTTAGTTTGGAACTCTTTATATATAACACAAAAGTAGAAAAAATTTAAAATTTTGAACTTTCAATTATAAATATAAATGTATTACTTAAACAATACAATTAAATGGAACACATCAGAATTGATTTCACCTAAATATTCTGGGTTATGCAGTAAACTTGATCTTCATCTTCTTCTTTTAAAGTAATCAATCTAACAGATATTTTATTTATTTAGGTTTTACTAGGTCCCTACTGAGTGATGTAGAAATAAATGATGAGGAAACCTGACGTGGTCTCTACCTATGGGAAACTTTACCCGAGTGGAAGACAGACGTTAATCCAAGAACTAACCAAAAGCGAGAAAAGTATGGTGCTCTGAGCAGAAAAAGAGAATGGAGCTAGTCAGGAAGGTCCGAGGCTGCTTATCTGAGGAAGTTACAAGTGAGTGAGATCTGAAAGATGAGTAAGAGGAGTTTATCAGCTGAAACAGAGAGAGGAGAAGCTCTTTCCAGGGAGAGGAAAAAGCAGGTATAGAGGCTTTCTGGTGAGAGTAAGTACTCAGAAGCACAGTATACTGGAAAAAGGAACTGTAGCCTGCCTGTGACCCTGGGCCATACAGTGCAAGGAAGAGTACATTGCAAGATGAGGCCCAGGGGTCAGTGGCAACCAGACCACGCAGGGCCTTATGGGAGGGGTGACTATTCATCCTGGCTTACTCCTGCTGACCTGGCTGGCAATCTGTCTTCTCATAACAAA
>RCUC01137513.1:0-24022 GCA_003697995.1 Taxidea taxus jeffersonii | reverse complement strand
GGAATCATGCCTAGGCCTCATCTCAGATGTTTTTAATGCAATCATCTCTAGAACATCGGGGCATGAGGGCTAGGAGAATGTTAGTAACCTTAAGTCTTTAAAGCGTATTTTTCCCCTGTTTTCTTCCTTACAGTATTTAGTAGACCTATTTCACCAAAGTTCTTTTGATCCTTCTGCTCCTACCAAGTTTATTCACTTTTTTCTTTTTCTTTTTTTTTTTTAAAGATTTTTATTTATTTATTTGACAGAGATTACAAGTAGGCAAGAGAGGCGGGCAGGGAGAGAGGAGGAAGCAGGCTCTCCACAGAGCAGAGAGCCCGATGTGGGGCTCGATCCCAGGACCCTAGGATCATGACCTGAGCCGAAAGCAGAGGCTTTAACCCACTGAGCCACCCAGGCGCCCCTCTTTTTCTTTTTTAGATCAGCGTTTGCCCTTCCTCCTCAGTAGAATCTAAATTTACTTGACGACTGACAGTCATCAGTGTGGGGGTGGGGCCCGTCCTGTAGGCCTGTCCTATTTGTCTAGTAAATCATACTGTGATTCCAGGTGCTTTCCTACTAAGGCAGGTCACCAGATCCTAGGGCACCGGCTCTTCTGAGTCCTCTGCTCCTTGCATTTAGACCTTTGGTCATCTCCGGGCTGTAACACCTTTGTCAGTTTCCTCTTAATTAACTAGAATTAACCTCCTCATCAACCAGTATCTGTTAGGGATCACACAGTACCACTGTTGGACAGGGAGAGCGTTTCCCTAGAGCCACCACAAAATATTGCTCATGTGTGCACACAACACAGGGATGAGGGCAACTTGGGGGAAGTCTCAAAAAAAAAAAAAGTGGTTTCCAAAAAAAGTGTCAGAGTGCCCTCTAGTGATGCACATGGCACACTAACTCCCAACGTCTGTCCTTCAGAGCAAAGGGAACGCAGATACTGCCTTATTGGTAGTTTGGCTCTCAGAATCCTATTTTCAATTTCTTCCAGAAACCCCGGGGTTCGGACAGAATGTGACACATAGAGATTTAAGGTAATTAAAAGAAGCCTCTGGCATCCAATACCGGGAAGAAATAATGAGCACCGAGAGGCTCTGTAAAATGAAATCACTTCCATTGTATGCAAAGGATAAGTATCCTTGGCGTTCCTTGCCAGTCTGCTCAGAAAAATCGAGTTCTGGTAGCAGTTTTCGCCCGGGAGGGACACAGTTTGATTGGTTACAGATTTATTGCTTTATTACACACTGACCTAGAGGGGGTATCTCCCCTCTAAGCCACTTCTTCAATTTGGTGACAAATAACCAGCTGTCTGGAATGACCAAGAAATAATCGTTTCTGAATCCTTCGAGAAACATGGGTATTCAAGTTCTCCTTGTGCAGATAACAAGATTGGACCATTTTCGTTAATATCCTAAAACCCAGTATAAATTATCTATGGTTGATTAGGAACTTTTAATATGGTAATTGACTTCTTATGAAGGTTCAGCGCAGTGTTCTGGAAACAATTCTGACCTGAAAGCGTGCAGATACAGGCCATGGTGTTATCTCTGCCACTAACCAGGTGTCTTTGGGCAAATCCTCTCTGGGCCTCAGTTTCCCCTCTAATAAATGAAAGAATTAAGACTAAGAATTTGCTACCTTTTTCAGCTATAGAATTATCTTAGTTATAAAAAGCATTTGGCAGAGTTTGCCACATTTGAAGTCATGTGCTTGTTTTTTTGTATGTGTTTCTTTCATCAACCCCAGGATAGCCTTCTCTGGCTCATTCCTGAGCAGAAACGAAGATTCAAAGAACCAGCTAAACTAAGGAGGAGACAAAGATTAGGCTGCTAGCCCAGAAAGCCTGCTTTCCTCTGGCCGAATCTAGAATATGTAGGGGCTGGGGAAAGAGGAGATAAAGTGGTGAGTTACTCTAATGAGAAAGAAACAGCGAGGATGGGTTGAGTCAGGACATATCAAAGCGGTACCAGAAGAGCTTTCCAGCGTGGGTATCAGGACCCAGAGAGGAAGGTTCTCAGAAGGACAAGTCTCCCAGCCTATGGACCCACACTGACTTATAGTCCACAGACAACGCAGTCCCAGGCACAGTACTCTGTCCTGAATAGAGGTGGAGAGACGAAGGGAGCACTTCGCCCCTCTCCCCAACACAGAAGACATAGAGGCACTAAAGAGAACAAGCTGGGCACATCTCCCGAAGAGGGGTAGCGAGTCACAGCCACGGGTCTGCTCGGGACCCCCCAGCTTCCATGCGCAGTTGTACTCAGTAATACTAATAATGGAGATATCGATTTTTATCAAGCAATCATGTCAGAGGAATTTTCTATTTCCTTTTTCTTTTTTTTTAAGATTTTATTTATTTATTTGTTAGAGAGAGAGAGAGAGAGGGAGCGAGCACAGGCAGACAGAGAGGCAGGCAGAGGCAGAGGGAGAAGCAGGCTCCCTGCCGAGCAAGGAGCCCGATGTGGGACTCGATTCCAGGACGCTGGGATCATGAACTGAGCCCGAGCCGAAGGCAGCTGCTTAACCAACTGAGCCACCCAGGCGTCCCTCTGTTTCCTTTTTCAAATGGGAAGTAGCTTTGCCTACGGAATTAATTTCTGGCCCTGATTAAATTAATTATAACCTAAGAATCTAAGGCTTCATTGATCTCTGAGAACTCTTCCAGATGCGAAATACAATTATTCTAAGAATTTTTAAAGCTCAGCTTATTCAGGTTACTATATGTCAGGCCTTAAATCAAGCTTAATTGTACCAGAATTTTTATTATATGAAATATTACGTGAGATGAGTAGCTCATGCCCTGAGATGTGGAACTCCTTGTTTTCTGTGGCAGGACTGTGTGGGGTGAGTGTTCATGCCTTCAGGTGCTATATGAAGCTGTCGGCCAGAGACAGAGCAGATCCCACAAATTAATTTTAACATTAATATAAATACGTCGTGGTGCCTGGGTGATGCAGTCGGTTAAGCATCAGACTCTTGGATTCAGCCCAGGTCATGATCTCGGGGTTGTGAGATTGAACCCCATGCCAGGCTTGTGCTCAACACAGTCTGCTTGTGATTTTCTCTCTCCCTCACGTGCGTGCTCACTCTCTCTCTCTAAAATGAAATACATAAATCTTAAAATATTTCTATTATACTAAAAGACTATATTCAACCGAATAGACCAGACACTGCAAAAAAAAAAAAATAGAAATAAGTCTTTAATTTGATTAGAGATATAGGAAAAAAATGCACGAACCAAAAAAAAAAAAAGGAAGTTGATTCATTACTGATTCATTACCAAAGAGAAAGTGCATAACTATGCATACTTGTAAAGTTCAAGATGGAATTTTCATTTGATGGTGCTGTTTTTATTTTATTTGTTTTTTACCTTTTTGAAGTTTATTTTTATATATTTTAGCAAGAGATTTTTTTTTCCTCCTATGATCTGCCCTTGTGTTTTCTTTTTATTTTTTCTTGAAGATGTATTTATTTTATTTGAAAGAGAAGCGAGCACATGAGCAGGGGGGTGGGAAAGTGGGAGGGTGAGAGAATCCCAAGCAGACTTCTTACCGAGCTGGGCTCAGAGCTGGAAAAGGGGCTCGATCTCATGACCAGAGGTCATGACCTGAACCGAAACCAAGGGTCAGAGGCTTCACAGACTGAAACACCCAGGCACCCTAAGGGTATTATTTTTATTTTTAAAGAGAGGTTGAAAGAAGGCAGAGAAATCAAATCAAATCCATGCCAGGGAAGGGGAGCTGTATGCAGGGCATCAAGGGGAAAGAAATGCTAATGGGCATGAGGGAGGCACCATTGGGCCATCACTGTGGTAGAGGGGAGAGGAACCAGCTGGAGGCCAGACCCTCAGCCACACTGAGACGTGGGAAACCTGTGACTCAGGTCTCTGCAGCTTCTCTCTTCAAGTCTCCAAACTCCTCTCTTCTGGGTGGCCCCAACCTGAGTCTGGGGAAGACTGAAACGTGTATGATGACGTCTATATTCAGTCCTTTATATGCATGTCCATTTTCCACACTGTTCATTAACTCATCTGAGTTTGTTTTCATGTAAAATAATATTAACAATAATATATTATTACAGCTACTGGTTTTTAAAGGCTATGTTCCAGGAATGGTGATAAAGACTATATATGTCCATTACTGTATTTAATCCTCCCAGTAAACCCCTTGGTAGAGGGATTAACATTATCTGCATTTTTACATGAGCAAAGAGGGGCTCGATCGGACATGGAACTTGCCTGGTGCCTCTCTGGGAGGCAAAGCTGGGTTTCAGACCCAGGTGTGTCCTGCCAGCATGATGACCTTGAAAACTGGGACTCTCAGTCAGATAAAGCCAAGAGAGAAATCCAAAACTCAACTAGCTACCATTTTGGTATCTATAAGAGTAGCATGGTCTTAAGAGGCAGGGAGTTTGTGAGAACATCTCAGGGTTTCATCAAGTTAGAAGATCTTTAGAGTTGGCAAGGAAAGACATTTCAAGCTTTTAAGAGGAAAATAATCAGACAAAGGACCTAGTCTGAAAGGGGCTTGCAGCTGCCATGCATAGTCCAGATAGCCTCAGGATGTGGGAACATAAGAGCTACATGGGCAATGCCTCAAGGTCTCATGTTCCCACTACAGAACATTGACTAGAGCTCAGTGCACGCCGTCCTGGTCATCCATAGGAATGCTGACAATTGCTGGCTGTTTTACAACCTCAGGCAAGTTGAGATCCTATCCAAAAAGTTACATGGGAAGTTAACCCTTGACATTGTGCTGGATCACAACGTTTTCATAGGGAGCCTAGCAAATAAACATATTTAGAAATAATTATTATTTAGAAGTGATTTGAGATTTTAAATGTATTAAAATGTGTTGTTGTGATGTTTGAATTCTGTTAAATCGAGATGTTTAGAATGTTTAAGAGAATTGAAATGACAGTGTGAATGTTTTTGAGTTAAGCAATAATGTGTGAATATGTGGCAGTTGGGTATTTTTAATCTTTAAGAAAATTTGGTTTTGTAATTCCAACTTGAAATAGATATATTTGGAGGGTATTTGTTGGGGTGAGGTTTATAAAAAATAGAAGTACCAAAAATAGCACTAACTTAAACAAGAAGCAAGTTTATTTCTGTGTTGTAATCAGGAGGTCCAGAAACCATGCTCCCAGGGCTGGGCTGGTCTCCCCAATGAATGACAGGGACACTGTTCCTTCTGTCTTGTTGCTCTACTGAGGTCACACATGGAGCAAGACAGCCACCAGGACAACCTAATTGCAGCCAGCAGAAACCAGGAAGGAAGGAAGAGGAGATAGCCTTACAGAGCTTCCCAGACTTTCAAAAACAACTTCTTCTTACATATTGTATTGTTCAGATAGGACCACCATGACAAAGGGGCAGCCTCACAGTTCTGGAGACTGGAATTCTAAGACCATGGTATCTGTAGTGTTGTCTCTTCCGAGACCTCTCTCCTTGACTCATAGCGGGTCCTCTCCTCCCTGCACCTCAAAATCAACTCCTCTTCTTGTAAGGACACCAGCATCTTGAATTGGAGCCCACCCTGATGACCTCATTTAACCGTAATCACCTCTTTAAAACCCTGTTTCCAACACAGTCACTTTCTGAGGTACAGGGTGTTAGGACTTTACCCTATGCATCTGTGGGACAGGGACACAATTTACGCACAGTAGGACCTATAGAAAAGACTTGTCTACATGACCAGACATGTACATACCAGAGATGTTGGAAAATGCAGTAGCCCACGATATGTACCCAGATAAAAATCACGCTAGTACTATGGAAGAAAGGGAAAATAAACTTGGGGAGCAAGTAGACAATGGTGGAACATTTAAGAGAAGGTAAGGTTCGCTGCATTTATAAGGTTTGCTATATTTATATTTAGTTTATTGGAGCAATTTAAGTACGTGGGAAGGTTATGTTTGTTACCATATAAAACTAAAATACTTAAGAAGGAAATCAAATAGATTAAATAAATTAAAGGTTAAACTGCTCAAAAGTGTTCAAGTAAATGAGACCAAGTGTAACTCAAAGGTCTGATGAGGGAATCAGCCGTCCAAAATCAACAAAATTTTTCACAGAGACTAGAAGTTAAAAGTCTCAGCCAATCAAGAAATTATTAATGTTTTTCTCTTCGAGAGAATACCATAACCTCTTATAGATACTCAGTATTCCTCTCCTGAGCAACTGTTAAAATCTTACACAGATGCTAAATATTTTGCTGATGAGTACCTATTTCAAATGCATTTTGAAAGGTGAACCTCACAAGGCCCTTCCTCTTCTGGTCATCAAAAGAAGAACCAGGTCACCTGGGTGGCTCAGTCGGTTGAGTGTCCAACTCCTGATTTGGGCTTGGGTCATGATCTCAAGGTCATGGGATCCAGCCCCAAATAGGGCTCTGCTGTCACTGTGGAGGTTGCTTGTCTTTCTCTCTCTCTGCTCTCCTCTCTCTCTCTAATAAATAAATAAAATCTTTTAAAAAAAGGAGAACCTACAAAAGGTATAAAATGCTTATAGAGCATAATGCTTATGCTTATAGAAATGCCTGTTTATGAAAGGCAGTTACCCTAGCACTTAATTGACATTCTCTACTGAAGAAGAGTTCGGCCTAAGAAGATTCTGGCAGAACTCAGATAATCTGGAAATGAATCTATACAAAAGGTTTCTCATGAAATTTCTAGGTATGGTTTAGGAGTGTGACATCTGACATTTTCTAGCTATTGCTTTAATTTTTGTATTTTATGTTTATATTCTCTGAGTATATTTCATAGCATTCTTAATTGGCTTTGAGAATTTTATATTTGTTTACCCCGGCATCAGTGGATATTTACAGTAATCCAAATGCTTCTGGAGAGACTGGAGTTCCATGTGAGGTTTCTGTATAATTAAAATCTGACCTGTGAGTCAAAGGAGAATTTTACTCAAAACTTCAAGAACTAAATTTTTATATAGTTTGTTTTTTTTAAATAAGGGAGTTGTACTTTTTTTTAAAGATTTTATTTATTTATATGACAGAGAGAGAGCACGACACAAGCAGGGGGAGCATCAGGCAGAGGCAGAGGAGAGGGAGAAGCAGACTCCCCACTGAGCAGGGAGCCCAATGCGGGACTCGATCCCAGGATCCCGGGATCACGACCTGAACTGAAGGCAGACGCTTCACCGCCTGAGCCACCCCGGCATCCCTAGCCATGTGTTTGTTTGTTTTTTTAAGATTTTATTTATTTATTTGATAGACAGGGATCACAAGTAGGCAGAGAGGCAGTCAGAGAGAGAGGAGGAAGCAGGCTGTCCGCAGAGCAGAGAGCCCCATGCGGGGCTTGATCCCAGGACCCTGGGATCATGACCTGAGCCAAAGGCAGCGGCTTTAACCCACTGAGCCACCCAGGCACCCCAAGCCATGTGGTTTTAAGGTGAAATCCTCCAAAGTCATTCTCAAGTCATATCTATAAGAACTTTAGGTTTACTTGAGTTTGTTGGATTTGGGGCCATTACTTTGCCCTTGGGAAGTTTTTGTCTGGTAAGCCGGGTCAACGATGTCTCAAAAGGAGAATGCTTCTTCGGTCAATACAGCTGTCCCTTAGAACATCAGCTTTCAGCCTTGGCACCTACATATAGTTTCATCCCGCCCCAACCTCCGGTTCACAAAACAAGGCCTGTTAACAGAAAAGGCTGTTTGAGCTTCCATCTGCTCACAAATTCTAGCTAGAGCCTGACAGGTTTTCTCATGGCCTCTGTGTCCTCCTCCCTCCCCAAGACAATGAAAAACACTCAAAGGCACGCTTGAGCAAAAAGGTGACGAGGGAGCAGATCAAAAATGCTTGCTTGTGCCTGGCTTTTCCAACCTAGCAACTTCTCGTTGCGTGCTTGGCCCTCTTTCTGCCCCATTTAAGTCAGAGAAGCCAGTCCAACCACTGCATAGCACTCAGCTGTGAGATTACCACACCTGCCCCTTTCCCCACCTTGCAAATTGACTCTTTTAACCTTCCCTGGTCAAAAAGATCGTCCCCCTGCCTCCTTAGCTGTGATACCTCTAGTCTCTGGATAGCCTGAGACTTTCCCCCGCAGGAAGGCAAAGCTGTTTATTATTATAGCAAGAATTGCTCCAGGAATAATCTCACTTGGGAATTTCCTTGCTAGGAATTATCTCTTAACACAGACTCAGCCTGGCATTCCCATTCCAAGGGATACATTCTCCACTAAGTATGTATGATCGAGCCTGTGACTTGACCACCCTCGGAGTTCTGGCAAGGTAGAAAGAGAAAAAAAAAAAACAAACCTAAAGCCTCAAAGCAAAGATTAAATTTGCTTTAGGTGACCTGAGTCCCTTCTGAAGAGCAGGGAGCTGTAATTCAGCTACTCAGTTATCACCAATGAGGCATAGTGACTTCCCCTCATAGTTCAGCAATTCCCCCAAGTACCCAGAGGACACATGAATGTCATGATCACACGTTCCCTTCCCTTCTGAGTTCCTTTGAAGTATCGGTACCCAAAACATGTTTGTTCCTGCCAGATGCTGATTCTATGTAAAGGAATTTGTGTGTTTTTTTTGTTGTTTTTTTTTTTCTGGAGAAGGAGGGATAACTGCTTCTCCCCCAGATAAACTAGGTTCTATAAATTTTTCTTTCTTTCTTTTTTATGATTTTATTTATTTACTTGAAAGAGAGAGGGAGAGGGAGAAGCAGACCCCTGCTGAGCAGGGAGCCCCATCCCAGGACCCTGGGACCATGACCTGAGCAGAAGGCTGACCCTTAAGCGACTCAGCTACACAGACGCCCCTAAATTTTTCTTAATTACCCTCCAGGGCTATGTGTTCACCACCCCTGGGGATAGAGGTATGTCATTGCAAGTCTGCAGAATAGAGCTCCAGAGACAATAAACCCCAGCCACGTCACAAACACCACTAGAAAAGGGTGGTCCTAACCGCTTTGCACATCACTTAGGGGAGGTGGGTTTCAATAGCTTATGGCATCTTTAGCCCAGAAGGTAAAGAGGGTGATCCTCTTCCCTCCTGACTGGCTGAATGAAGACCACAGTGAATACTGAAAGAATTGCAAGGAGATTCAGAATAAATGGCTTCAGGACAACTGGCAGACATTAGAAAACCACTGGGCAAATACTGGTTAGAATTCGTATCGTCGGGGCGCCTGGGTGGTTCAGTGGGTTAAAGCCTCTGCCTTCGGCTCAGGCCATGATCCGAGGGTCCTGGGATCCAGCCCCGCATCAGGCTCTCTGCTCAGCGGAGAGCCTGCTTCCTCCTCTCTCTCTGCCTGCCTCTCTGCCTACTTGTGATTCTGTCTGTCAAATAAATAAATAAAATCTTTAAAAAAAAAAAGAATTCGTATCGTCTTCGCCTCATAATTTGCTGCCAGGGAGGAGGGTGAGATGCAAAATTTAGGGAGGCACTCAGTGTCAGGGCCCTGGGTGCTGACCACACAGATAGGCTCCTTCCCCCTCTCTGTTCACATCCACTTCAGGATCCCTGCATTCGGTCCCCAGGGCTGCTGGAGCGCCATGCCACAAACTGGGCAGCCTCAGGCAACAGAAATGCATTCTCACGAAGTTCTGGAAGCTGGAAATCCAAGATCACAGTGTCAGCAGGGTTGGTTCCTTCTGTGCTGTTCTTCTCCCTAGTTTCTGGGGATGGGTGCAGTGTGTCGGATTCTTTGACCACCAGTCTCTGCCTCTATCTTCCCCTGCTGTTCTCCCTCTGTCTCTGCCTCTTATAAGTTCACCAGCAGTCTGGGATGAAACCCACCCTAATGACCTTATCTTAACCTGATTACATCTGCAAAGACCTTATTCCCCCCCAAAAAACACATCCACAGGTTCTGGGGACTTCCACATGTCTTTTTTGAGTGGGGGACACAACTCAACCCATAATAATCTTTTACAGATGAACAAGTCTAATCCTTGGGAAGGCACATTAGTGGCTTCTGACTGAGCAACAAACCACCCCAAAACTTATTGGCTTACACCTTTTTATTTGCTCACAGTTCTGTAGTCTGGGCTGGCTCAGCTGGGAAGTCCTTCTGCGGTCTTGCCAGTGGTCACTCACATGGCCGTGTTCAACTAATGGGTCAGATGCGAGCTGGACTCAGCTGGGAAGGCTGGGCTTCCATCTCTCCATTCAACCTCAGGGCTCTTCTTGCTTCATGAGACCTCTATGTGGTCTCTCCAGCAGGGTAGTTGGACTTCTTAACATTGGCACAGGGCTCCAAAGAGGATAAAAGAGAAGCTGCCATGCCTCCATGAGGCTTAGATCTGGAGGTGAGCATAGGAGCATTTCTGTAGCATTCTATGGGTTAAAGCAATTTCTGGGGCCAGCCCAGTTTCAAGGGGAAAGGAAAACTCAAGGGTGTGAAACCAAGAGCAGTGAATTCTTTGGGGCCACTAGTGGAAGACTTCATCAGAGCCTAACAAAATATAGTTATAAATGCTTACCCTTACACATCCATAAAAGAGGGAAATGTGATGAGATCAACCCCTTTCCCTTTGATCAGTGAAGTCCACATTACATAGTCTAAGAATTAAAATTTCAGCTTCCAGAGAGAGATCCTTAATGTTGTCCTCCTCCAGGAAAGTATCATAGCTAAAGGGTCAGGACGCAATTCCTATGTCTATAGGGTGAGGTGGGAGGCATGGTGGTGAGGGGGTTCATACTCCACCAAGCAATTCTTCAACATCAGCATGGTGTCCCACAATTCAACTCAATTCTGACCTTGTCTACATGGAGATAGTGTCAGATCCCAGAGGTCAAGGGTACCATCCTCAAAGGCTGCTCCACCCCCCACCCCGGCCACATCAGACGCCAGTCACAAGACCAGATTAACATCTCTGTGCTTCTGAGGGACCAGCCGTAGAGCAGAGTTTCCAACAACACCCCCCTTGGATTGGGATAATTTGCTAGAGTAACTCACAGCACTCTGAGAAACATTTTACTTTACTTTACTAGGATATCAGTTATTATAAAAGTTATCCTGAAAGGATAGTGCTCTAAAAGTAGAGGGTTTTTTCATATGGTTTTCAAGTGGTTGGGTGGTGGCCCAAATAGTCATGGTGTTAGTTTTCATTGGACTGATGTAACAGTTTCATTTGAAAGAAGCCGGGGATTACATCTTTTGCAACTAAACTTATGATTAAAAATCTTAGCTATCCACTAAACAGGCCAACTCTATCAGTAGGGCATCTGACTCTTAATCTCAGGGTCATGAGTTCAAGCCCCATGTTGGGTATAGAGATTATTTTTTAAAAATGTAGGAGGATACACAGTTTTGTAAAATTTTGGAGGCATGCTTGAAACATGACAATTCTCATCTATCTCGGATATGGTTCTTATACCTGACACTATTGAAATTTGGTGTCAGATAATTCTTTGTGGTGAGGGCTATCCTTGGGCTCTACCTGCTGCATTCCACTTTCCCAGTTGTGACAACCACAGATGGCTCTAGACATCGTCATTATCATTGTCATTATTGGGGATGAAGCAAGATTGTTTCCCATAGAGAACCACTGATCTGCGGGTAAATGTACCCCCTAAGTTCTTTTCTTGTCTTCTTGTTGCCGCTCTCTTCAAAGTTCTGAGTTGTCTAGAAAATATTCGCAGGGACCCTAGAATCCCCTCAATCCTATTTCTATTCTTTTCCAAGCATAAGGGAGGTGGCCAAGAAATGACAACTTATACCAGAACTGGCTAACTCATTTATTTTTTTCTGCGTGTCCCAGATAATGCATGTGTGTTCATGACCCCTGATATAAATTGAATTCAATTCTGATAAAGAATGAGAAACTTGAGTCTGTGCTACTCAGGGCTGTTTCATGCCTAACTACTTTATGGCTGATATTATAGTAGACACACACACACACACATCCAACATGTCCAGAAGAATAGAGGCTTAGATTTCTTGGAGATGAAATCTTACGGATTCTTAACAAATGGGATGCTCTCCGTTCTTGAGAAGCAATAGGAAAAGGGGAAAAGATTTCCTAAATCAACAGAAGCAAAGACAAAAGCAGCTTATTAGGGAAATGGCCCACAGGTCCGCGAGCTGAGTAGAAAAATAAACAAGGAAACAAACAAATGAATAGAGAGTGGCGCCCATCTTGTTTTGCGCATTCAGCGCCTAAACCAGGTTGAGCTGAGTGCTGAGATCTTCATCAACACTGGGGGACGGACATCACAGTCACACTGAATGTCTACAGAAGCCAGATGCCATGTGACTTTTTTAGCTGCTCTTCGTCTGAGTTTAGGCCTATTTTTCTTACTGTCTTTTGAACAATTGCAGCCCTGCAAAGACAAGAAGAACACAGGGCAGAAAGTAAGCTCTTGATCTGCATAGTCTAGAGAAGCTAATTATTTAGATGCCCATAGGATTATGTGAGGAGTCAAGAGACCAGATTTGATTTGAGTTTGTCCCCTCTGGTACTAAAAGGAAAAAAAAAACAAACCAACCACTGTTGCTTGGGGAACCCAGGATAGTTCACTGCTTGGTTTCCTGCTGTGCTCTGCTTTCCTAAGAGGACCCTTTCCCTATTAAAATTATAATAAATCAAAAGCAGGAGGGGGAGGGGAGGAAGATGAGAATACTGTTGCCACCCTCCCTCCTGCTTGCCTTCTCGCTCTTTTCTGTCCTCCAAATTGTCATGACCTCAAAGGAATAAAAAGCAAATTAGTCCTCAGCTGCACAATAGCTGTAAGAAAAGCTTAACTCTTCCTACTGGGGTCCCAGGCCACTTTCTTTGCAGGGGAAAGGCAAGAAGGCAGCAGTCCCGGTATCCAGCTGACAGTGATAGCGGACTTTAGAAATGAGAGCAGGACATCCCCTTTTGTCAAACTATGGCGGACCCCAGACAAGGCTCTCGAATGGGGAGAGACAGAGTGAACCGTGAGACAGGGCATTGAAGAAGACCGAGTGGTTGGAATAAAACAGCCTCCCTACAGGTCATCCTGTTTCCTTACCTTCAGGTCCTCACACCTCTTGACATGATAACTAATTTACAAGACACAGTTAGTTCCTGGCCCCTCGGAGCTCCCAGTAAAAGCATTATGTTGTTCTACTCTGGCTCATAGCAGGAGATTGTCTGGGAAATACATGGTAAAAATACAATGGGGTCTCACTATCCCTATTGCAAATTTTTTTTTAAGATTTTATTTTTTTATTTGACAAAGAGAAAGAGATCACAAGTAGGCAGAGAGACAGGCAGAGAGAGGGGTAAGCAGGCTCCCCACTGAGCAGAGAGCCCCATGTGGGGCTCAATCCCAGGACCCTGAGATCATGACCTGAGCTGAAGGCAGAGGCTTAACGCATTGAGTCACCCAGGTGCACCGATATTTCAAATTATTTTTAAAAATGTAAATCTTATGACAAGTGTTGATTAAGATATGGATCAAGTTTCCCATATCGCTGGTAGGAGTGCCAGTAGGTCAACCACTTTGAAAAAGAGTTTGACATTATCCACCAATGTATAAATAAATACACCCAGCAGTGTATAAATATATATTATCGTAGCCTCCCTTTATCTGTAGGGGATACATCCAAGACCCCTAATGGATGCCTGAAGCCGTAGATAGGACTGAACCCCATGTATACTGTGTTCTGTCTTATGCAGACACATCGATGACAAAGTTTCATTGGTAAATTAGACACAGTAAGAGATTAACCACAGCCATAATAATATAGAGTCATTGTAACAATATACCATAATAAAAGTTATGTGAATGTGGTCTCTTTCTCAAAATTTCTTACTATACTGCACTCACCCTTCTTGTGATGATGTGAAATGATAAATTGTCCACGTGATGAGGTGAAGTGCGGTGAATAACGTAGGCATGTGACCTAGCTTCTAGGCTGCTACTGACCATCAGATATCTCATCAGAAGGAAGATAACTGGCTTCCAGTCCGCAGTTGACCTTGGATCCCAGAAACCACAGAGAGCAAAAACACAGATTATGGGGGAGCTCCTGTACCACAAATTCAGTTGAATTCAAGAACTCAAGTTTGGCCTCGTATGCAAAACCCAAATTAATATAATTCACCACCTTCACTGAAAGGAAGACTGAAAAATCATGAATCATCTTCCTAAAAGAAAAAGCACTTGATAAAATTCTGTATCCATTCAAGATAAATCTTGCAGCACATGGAAATAAAATTTTCTTAATCTGCTAAGGAATGTGTACATACATATATCAAGTATGATTTTTAAGGGTGATGTATTAAAGCTCCACCTGAAATCAGAAACAGGACAAGAATATCCACGGTCACTTTTGTTGTTGTTGTTGCTGTTTTACATTTTTCTGGAGTTCTTGTCCCAGATCCCCCTTCAGGAATGCAGGATGCACCCCCAGCTCCTGGGAGTGCTGTCAGCCGACAACCTTCTGCTGTCGGTTCCTTGTGGGATTGTATTGCTTGAAGAGAGACACCGCCTTCAAGATCACACCTTTTTCCAAGGAGTTCTGCATGCAATGACTAATCCAGGCGGAGGTATAAGAATTGTCTTCTTTGCCCCAAGTTTGGATACATCAGAAGGGTTATCACTGTTTTAGAACTTTCTAGAAGCTTGGTGTGGCCTCTGCTGAGACTGCCTGACAGCTCAACTTCTCCATCTTGCTGCCTTTTCTTTCCAGAACCCCTTCCATGCCGTTCTCCAGCTCAGAGTCTGTTTCCCTGGGAACCCAGATACCACTGGGTCACCGCCCATGCAGGAAGGAAGGAAGGAGGTAAGGGAGGGAGGGAGATATGGTCGAAGGTTGGAAGCAGGAGTTTTGGGGGGCTGCCAATACTCTCTTTCTCGGTCTGTGTGTTGGTTACACAGATATTTACTTTATGCTAGTTTACATTGCATATTCAATTTTTGTGCAGTTTTTGGCATAAATGCTATTTTTACCATGAATGACCATTGACTTGGCTCATCTTTCCTTTTCACTTAATCCCTGAAACTTCTTATATCTAATTGGCTCTGATTTGGGAGGCAATCGTCTAATGATGACCACACATTACAAAAACCACACTTCTTTATGAATATTATTAGTTGGGACACACACACAAAAAGCAAACGAAGGGATGATTTCAGGCTATTTCTGAATTTTACCCACTTAGGATCATGTGAGGTTTAACTGAATAGTGTAGTAGAAGGCGCATTTAACCTGTAGTGCCAGGAACCTGAGTTCGAATCCTGATAGAATGTTCACTCTTTCTCCTTAATGAGCCTCAATTTCCTCATCTATTAAATGGACACAATTGTTCCTTTTTTCCCTAAGATGTTATTTATTTATTTATTAGGAGCACCAGTGCATGCATGAGAGCAGGGGGAGAGGAAGAATTTCGAGCGCAGATCCCCAGACAGGGGCTCAGTCTCGTGACCCCAAGATCATGACTGAGTGGAAATCAAGAGTCAGTTGCCCGGGCACTCCCACAATGATATCTTTATTAAAAGATAATTGAAGTTAAAGGGAGAGTATGCGTGTGTGTGTGCGCATGTGTGTGTTCCCCTGAGTGTAGTCTCCGTGTGCAGGAAAAAGATCTTCAAATGACTATACTGGTTTTACAATTAATATATAATCTGTTAGTTAACAAAATTATTTTTACATTTTAAATTCTTTAGGCTTTCAAATTCAAGTTTCTAATCACATTATCTATTTATAAGTTTAGCAAATTTTGCCATAAAGAAGACTTTGAAAATATTTAGTCCTATTTATAAATTTAATCAAATTTCTTGAAACATGTTATGCCACATATTTAAATTTAGTATGTTCGATTTAATATATTCAATTTCCTTTTAGGAATTCAATTTCCTTTTAGGAAATTGACTGAACAAATAAAATATTCTTATGTATTTAAATAACTCATAAATCTAATACGTTGAAATTATAAATATGTTGAACTTTATGTCCTCGTGAATATTCCAGCTCTGCATATAGACTTAGTGAGATTGTAACTTAAAATAACAAATTTGGGGGGAGAAAAACATAATTTCCCCTGGACCCTGAGGGTTCTTAGCAGTGACCCTTGTAATAAAAGTCAGACTAACAAGAGAACAACAAACAGAAGTTGATTAACATTTATACTTCAAGTATACATGGGAGATATTCGGGGGAATTGAGCGACTCTCTGAGGTGAATTAAGAATTCAGGGGGCGCCTGGGTGGCTCAGTGGGTTAAAGCCTCTGCCTTCGGCTCAGGTCATGATCCCGGGCTCTCTGATCAGTGGGGAGCTTGCTTCCCTTCCTCTCTCTCTGTCTACTTGTGATCTCTCTCTGTCAAATAAATGAATAAAATCTTAAAAAAAAAAAAAAAAGAATTCAGTCTTCGATACCATCTCAACTTGGAAAAGGGAGGGGAGATGCAGGCCTGTTAGTGGGGAGTTAATGATTTTTAGGAAAGATGAATGGGCCCTGAGAGACTAGGTAGGAATTCTGACGTTTTGTGACGGAGTCTTTCTGCTGGAGTTTGATTAACTTGTCAGAGGAGAGGAGACTAGAAGTCCATGCCAAAGTCCAGTCGGTTGCACAGCGCTGCATGGGACAGAAGCAGGCTCAGCAAGTAATGGGAGGGACAGGTGCCAGTTAGATGGAACTGCATCTCTGCTGTAAATGTGTCACAGCCTGGAGGTCCCACTGCACCAGGTTTATAAACTGGCTGAAGAACCCTTTCAGCTCTTCCTGACTTTCCCAGCCCTTTCGTTTCCGGGTACCTGCCCCAATTACTGTTTGGGTCAGCTTCCTATGTGGGCACGTTCCAAAGTTTAAATGCTTTTTATTGACTCTTTTTATTGACTGAGCCTGCTTCTGTCCCATGCAGCACTGTGCAACCGACTGTACTTTGGCATGGACTTCTAGTCTCCTCTCCTGTGACAAGTTAATCAAACTCCAGCAGAAGCATGGGGAGGAACTCAGGATGGCTGAATTCCTTTTGGAAGGTCTTTAGGCAAGTAAGGGGAGCTTGGAGAAAGCCTCTCCCTGCAGTTGCTGTTTCAAGCGCCTAGAGCTCAAAATCATCAGGATCCCAACATGGCACCTTTGGAATGGAATGTTCTAAACTCTCAGGGTCATACGTTGGGGGTAGCTCATTCTGCTACCCTTCAAAATCCAATTCAAGTGCTTTGATTTCACATTTTAAATTGAAGCCACCAGGTTGACTCATTGCTCTAAAACATCAAATTCTCTAAACATAAATGCTTAAAACACCAAGTGTGTACAAATGCCTCAAAATAAAAATAATAGATGGGTTTGATACTCTTAAATATTCTGTATTTAATTTCAAATCCTTCTGAAGTAGAAAGGTGCTCATCTAATAAGGAAACCGCCTTTACTTCCCTACATTTCCACATCGTGTAGCACTTCCCTTCTCAGCTTGCTAAAATGTCCTAAGAACGAGCGTCAGCAGCCAAGATATGCACGGATCCTTTTTCGGACCCGAAGGAACACACTCAACCCTGTATCTAGTTCCTGGGTAGGGCCTCTACCTCCAAGGGAAGATTAGATCCCAGGTATCCCGAGGTAAGGACTCCATGTAGATGGTTAGCAAAATAGAGTGTTTCTAGGGGCATCCCAAAAATGAATTACTTAGTATCAAAAGATATTAAGAGAAGGAGCTGGACAGACAGGCAAAGAGACAGATACCAAGAATGAATGGGTGCCCAGTGGAAGGGCACAATGGACTGCCCCATTTCTAGAGCTGGGCTAGGTTTCACACCCAGAATCCCCCGAAGTAAGGCAATGTCCCTGTGAAGAAGGCTCTCCAGCACCAAGACAAGCCCATACAGTAGTGATGCCCTCCACCTCATCCGAAGGCATCTATAGTCATTTACTTGAGTAGCAATACACTGGGAAAAGTGGAAAGCCCAGATCTTTCAAGGTCATTTGGATGCAGGGTCCAAGCTGACCCTGATGCAAGCTCCATCAGAGCTTCTTGTTAAGAGTGGGGAGGGTCGGGACGCCTGGGTGGCTCAGTTGGTTAAGCAGCTGCCTTCGGCTCAGGTCATGATCCCAGCGTCCTGGGATCGAGTCCCATTTCGGGCTCCTTGCTCAGCGGGGAGCCTGCTTCTCCCTCTGCCTCTGCCTGCCACTCTGTCTGCCTGTGCTCGCTCCTGTTCTCTCTCTCTATCTGACAAATAAATAAATAAAATCTTAAAAAAAAAAAAAAAGAGTGGAGAGGGTGGGGCGTGGCTTGGAGTCAGCGACATCACACATCAGTCCACCTAGAGAATACATAATCCGAACAGTGCAAACATTAGGGAATTGACTATGAGAATAAAATAAGAAACAAAGACAAAGTAAGAATCTGTGTTGTAGGGCCGCCTGGGTGGCTAGCTGGTTGGGCATGCCTTCAGCTCAGTCTTGATCCTGGGATCCTAGGATGAGGCCCCGCCTCCAGCTCCCTGCTCCACCGGGAGTCTGCTTCTCCCTCTGCCTCCCCCCCATGCTTGCGCCCCAGCACGCTCTCTCTTTCTGAAATAAATTTAAAAAATCTTCAAGGGGCGCCTGGGTGGCTCAGTGGGTTAAAGCCTCTGCCTTCCGCTCAGGTCATGATCCCAATGTCCTGGGATCGAGCCCCGCATCGGGCTCTCTGCTCTGCAGGGAGCCTGCTTCCTCCATTCTCTCTCTGCCTGCCTCTCTGCCTACTTGTGATCTCTGTCTGTCAAATAAATAAATAAAATCTTAAAAAAAAATCTTGTGTTTTAAGAAATAAAATAAAATGAAAGGTGAAAACTGAAAGTCTAAATGATGATGTAGGTGTGGGAAGGTTGTTTAGCAAAGTTTGATACAGACGCCTTGCATTTGGGAGAAGGATAAAGATAGTTATTTCAGACTGTTGCAAACAATTATATTTATGTGTACACATCAGATTTTTTTACATGATAAAAATATTTTGATTTTAGCTTAATTATATATTTTTAAGAACTAAGGCTTTTATAGTTTTAGCAACTGATGCTTTTATATAGTCCCAAACTCAAAATGACATTAAAAAACTCATTCTCTTCTTTCCTCCCATCTCTCTCAATGCCCAGACTGTTTTATAGGTGGGCATTTTAATTAGTTTCTGGTTTAGTTCATTTTGTTTTAATGTAGCCTGATCTTCTTTCTATTTTAGTAAGAGAGTTAATTTGGTTAGAGCCATTGCCATTACTGATCTATACTGGGTTGTTAAGTACTGTCTTATTTTGTCTTTTTTGTTTGCTATCCTTTTTCTTGTTGTAAATATATCAAAATGTGAATATGTATTCTCACTTTTGCCTCTTTATTTCTCAAAGATAGCATACTATGCAGATCATTCTGCACTTGGCATCTTTTCATTGTATGTGTTAAAAATTTTCAAGAACAATCACCAAAGATTAGAGATACAATCTGTAGCTTCCACACAAATGGCAAAAAAGTGGGAAGGGGCTCAGTCTAAGAAAATTTTTGACACAAAAATGAAAAAAAAAAAAGTTAAGAAGACACAGGGGCAGTGAGATTGTAAAAAACAAAAGGAAAAACTCATAAAATAAGAGTTAAAAAACAAACCCAACATAGAAGAGTAATTCTAATATATCTAAATAAGTCAAATATTTATTTTTTTAAAGATTTTATTTGTCAGAGAGAGAGAGAGAGAGCACACAAACAGGGGGAGCAGCAGGCACAGGGAGAGGCAGGCTCCCCACTGAGTAGGGAGTCCAGTGAGGGGCTCGATCCCAGGGCCCTGGGATCATGATCAGCTTAACTGAATGAGCCACCCAGGCACCCCGATTAATTTTTTTTTAAAGAAAAAGATAATCAAGTTGAGGAAAAACAAAACATAAACATAGCTATAGCCTACTTATTAGGAATAGCTCTAAAACAAAACTATACAAAAAGGTTGAAGCTAAAGAAATGATAAAAGATATACCAGTCCAATACTGAAAAAAGAAAAATGGATATAAGAATATAAATATTAGATGAAATAAAATATAAAGCAAAAAACTAGTAATAGAAATGCATAGGGATACTATATAATAATAGCAGAACTAACTCAAGTGCACACATACACAAGCATTTGTGAATTTATAAAACTTAACAGAATATATAAAGTAATAACAGAATTGTGGTAAGAAATTGAAATTCCTCATCAGAGTAGGAAACTTTAAATTATTTACTGGAAAGTAATTTTAAAAGTTAAAATAAGTAAAGCCAGAAAAGATCTGAACCTTCCCTGTTTGTTAATAGAGAAGATGCTTTCTTTCCAAATACCCTGAGGTCATGGACAAATGATGACCAGATGTAAGGTCAAAAAGGAAATTTCAACAAAATGTGAAGAAAGCATACAAAACACCCCACATTTCTGACACTACTGAGACCAACATAAAAAGATAAGCCATTTAAAAATTGGTACATCTGGAAACGAAAAAAGGCACCCCTAAATAACTTTATCTATTGAAGAGGAAACCATAATGGAAATTAGTAATATTTACAATTAACAACATATTGGTAAAGGACAATTTTTAAAGGTAAAATCATGACTCATACAAATATAAAATGGATCCTGGTTAAATGTTTTACTTAACTCATTAATTAATGAGGAATCTAGGAAGATGTTCAAAGGAGGATTCAAAGACACACATACTGATAATAAACATCTCTGAGATGAATTTATAAATGGATACAAAACAAGCTATAATCAATTGCATTCCAGTGGACAAAGCTTATTTGCATATCTATGGAGGCAAATCATTAGCAATTACACTATCACCAGCTTTCAACTAAAAATAGCTTAAAAACAAAGCAAGGTAGGGATACCCCAGAAGGGTACCCTAGATGGATACTTCATGTTCTCTGTTTAATCCTTTGTTGTTGGTTTTGATCAATTCAAAGTCTCTTTCAAGTTTTCTTGGCCAAAGAAAAACACACTCCAAATCAAAACTTAAGAAGGTGTATCTGAAACAAAATAAATAGATGAAATTATAGGCTCCGGTATATTTTCAAAATATAAGGAAGAACAAAAATGAGTTAAACATGATTCAACTTATAAAACATTCTTGAAATGGGTGAGCAAGATTGTAAAAGGGTAGCACAAGGGAGATTTTTGTGGTGATGAAATAGTTCTGTATCTGTTTTTTTGTTTTTTTTTTAAGGTAGGCTCCCTGCCCAAAATGGAGCCCAAAACGGAGCCCAAAACAGGGTTTGAACTCACAATTCTGAAGTCATGCCCTGAGCTGAGATCAAGAGTCAGATGCTCAATCAAGAGTCAGAGTCACCCAGGCACCCCAGAATAGTTCTGTGTTTTGATTATGGTGCTGGTGGCAAGAATCCACATATGTGATAAAGTGACAGAGAACTATCCAAACAATATTAAATTCCGGATTTTGATATTACTTAGTTACATGGAATGTAGCCATGGTGGTAAACTGGGTGAAGGGTATATGTGATCTCTTTCTATTATTTTTGCAACATTCCTTGAATCTAAAATTATTATAAAATAAAACTTAACACACACATATAATAAATTAAGACACTTAATATGACCAATAATGAGAAGACCTGTGTATGCCTTCTGATATGAGGTAAGAGATTTAAGAGATAATCTAAGTAGTAATCTTGTCAAAAATATTTAACCTGAATCTGATGATGAGGCAACAATGAGACAAATCCTGAACATGGACATTCTATGAAAACTGGATTATCCTCTTCCCAAAATTTAATGTCATGAAAGACAACAACAAAGACATAGGGACTCTTCTAAATCAATAGAGACTAAAGAAACATGATCAACAACCCAATGCGTAAACTTGGATCAGACCCTAAAGCAAACAAACAAAAAAACTAAAACAACAACAAAAAACTTGTGAAAGATATTTTGAGAGAATTGGGAAAATTTAATATAGAATATATATTAGGTGGGATTATTAATTTAAAGGTTAACTTTCTTAAATGTGAAAAGGGTATTTTGGTTTTGTAAGAGAATGATCTTATCCTTGGATCCTTGCATACTGAAACACTTAGAATAAACTATTGCGATGCCTACAATCTATTTTCAAATGGGTATTTATATGTGTGTATATATCTAAATGCATGTGTTTATATCTCTATGTGTGGGGGGGTCTATAAGTTTTCTAGGATTTTCATAACAAAATACTACAAACTGCATGGCTTAAACAACAGAAATTTATTTTCTCATAGTCTGGAGGCTAGAAATCCAAGACCAAGGTTGTCAGTGTTAGTTCTGATAGGGAGGAAAAATTTCTCCTCTACCCTTCTTGCTTCTTTGGCTGGTTTAATAATCAGGTCAACATTAGAGAAGTTAACAAGAGAAAACAAATTTAATTTCATACATATGGGAACCCCATATACGTGACAGGTTAAAGACAGAAAGATAAAATGAGGTGTAGATGCCATCCTGAGCTCAGGAATGGTGTAGGAGCCTTGGGCTTCAAAGGGGAGGAGGGAAATTCACCTGACCCCAGGAAGAGCAGATATTTGAAAATTAAATGTCTGCCCTGCCAAATGAAATTCATCTCTGGTAAAAATCTTATTCTGGGAAAGACCCCCAATGTAAATTCTTCTAGGTACTTAAAGGAGGGAAAAAATTTCTCTTGAGCCTGTGGGGTCTTGATTGCCTTTAGCTGAAAATAGTCCACATGTCAAAGTGGCACACTTTGGGGACATTTGTTTGCAAACCCTTCAGTTTCTTCTGAGGCCTCTCTTCTTGCCTTGAAGATGACTATCTTCTCCCTCTGTCTTCACATCATTTTTCCTCCATGCTTGCCTTTGTTTAGCTTCCTCTTATGAAGACAATAGTATTACTGGATTTGCAACCCACCCTACTGGCCTCCTTTTAACTTGATGACTTCTCTAAAGATCCTATGCTTAAATAACACAATTGTATTATGAGGTGTCTGGGGTTAGGACTTCAGCATATGAATCTCGGACACAATTCAGTCCAGAACAATATATTTCAGTGCTAAATAAAATAAAATCCCAAATGTTAACAAGTGGTGAATCTAAAGGAAGCTTCTACAGGTGCTCCCCGTACTACCCTTCAACATTTCTTCAAGTTCGCAATTTTTCAAAATAAAGAATAGAATAAAACGAATAAAAGAGAAGTATTTTGAAAAGAACGAAGTTTGTCACAGGCATTTTTACTCAAAAATATTCTTTGTCCCTCCCCTGAGGGAGAATGATCCTTTCTTGCCCACGGCTGACAAGCTTGGTCACGGGTATCCTGCTCCTATGGGGAGCTCCAGACCAGTCCTGTTGACAGAAAAGGCTAGAAGTAAAGAAAGCCCCGTATGATATTATCCACCTAAGAAGGGAAGTAAACCATGGGAAGTTGAAAACTGTCAAAAAAGATGAGTTTATTAGGGAAGAGCAGGGGAATTACAATTCAGGACACACGAACTATAGCAAGCTACAGGCATGTCCAAGGAGGGTTTGCGGTGGGCTCTACGTATGAGTAGGGAATAGAAAGAGAAAAGAATTCAGTTGGAGTCTGATAAAATAAAAAACCAATGGAGACTGGCTTTGGAAATTCCTTGAGCCGAAAAAACCAGCCCAGTCATGCAAGCAAAGCTCAATTCAGCTGGTTTTCTGAGATCAACCTGACCTAAGTCATTTCTTGTACATGCCTCCAGAAACCATCTCCCGATCATTTCAAGAAATTTCCAACACTGTCAGTTTTCTATAAAATTGGGCCTTTGTGGAAAATCAGTCTCTCAGTCCTCAAGTTTTGTTTTGCTGACAGCCCATGTGTGAGACTTTCTATTTTCTATCCTCTGGCTCCATTTCGGATTGAAATTCTTCCACAATACTGTAAATACTATAGGATACCATTTATCTGAAGGCCTGTTGTCTGTGGATACATTTGCAGTATGACTACAAGCACACCGGTTTTAGAACAGTGGTGGACTCAGAAAGGGGAAGACGAAGGGCAAGTGCAATTCACGGTGGAGGGTTTTTTGTTTGTTTGTGTTTTGTTTTTTTTTTGCTTTTTTCACTTCTTTTAAAAAATAACTTTGTGACATAGAGATGGAAAAATGCTAAGATTTGTTAAAGCAAAATAAATAAGCCCAGATTTCCTCCTGGGTCATGTGAAA
>RCUC01137511.1:0-34816 GCA_003697995.1 Taxidea taxus jeffersonii | reverse complement strand
GTCACAAATGGTAAGATTTCATTTCTTTTGATGGCTGCATTGTATTCCATTGTATATATATACCACTTCTTCTTTATCCATTCATCTGTTGATGGACATCTAGGTTCTTTCCATAACTTGGCTATTGTGGACATTGCTGCTATAAACATTCGGGTACACGTGCCCCTTTGGATCACTACGTTTGTATCTTTAGGGTAAATACCCAGTAGTGCAATTGCTGGGTCATAAGGTAGCTCTATTTTCAATTTTTTGAGGAACCTCCATGCTGTTTTCCAGAGTGGTTGCACCAGCTTGCATTCCCACCAACAGTGTAGGAGGGTTCCTCTTTCTCCACATCCTTGCCAGCATCTGTCATTTCCTGACTTGTTCATTTTAGCCATTCTGACTGGTGTGAGGTGGTATCTCATTGTGGTTTTGATTTGTATTTCCCTGATGCCGAGCACTTTTTCATGTGTCTGTTGGCCATCTGGATGTCTTCTTTGCAGAAATGTCTGTTCATGTCCTCTGCCCATTTATTGATTGGATTATTTGTTCTTTGGGTGCTGAGTTTGCTAAGCTCTTTGTAGATTTTGGATACTAGCCCTTTATCTAATATTAAGTATTCTTGTTGAAAACAATGGGTCTTCTTTAAAATAAAAAAGAAAATCATTCCTTTAAAAAGATGAAATAGATGTCTTTTGGATTGTACTGTATTACATGTGGAAAGAAGGAAAAATAATTAAGATCTGTTAACATCTATGATGTGCCAAGAAATGTGATAAGGAATTTATGTATATAATCCTTAACAGAATACTTGGGATTATTATATTTTACAAAATAAGAAAGTAATTATCAGGCAGCTTAAGTAACATTATTGATTCCACATAGCTGATATGTATAAGCTTTCAATTTTAGAATAGTGTTAAATTTACGGAAAAGTTATGAGGATAATACAGACAGCTGCAATATATCCCCCATGTAGGTTTCCCCACTGTTCACATCTTAAGTTGGTGCGGTTCTTCCATCACAACTTTTACTGTTTCAGAATCCGTTGGAAGATAGCACACGACATGTAATAGTACTAGTACCTTTTATTGGAAAGTGGTACTGGAAACCAAGATCTGGGTATCAGGTAGGTTCATTGTTGTTTCTAGAGTATGGTTTCTTCTACACCCCCTCAGTTCACAAGAGTTAGGAAATACATGTGTATATACTTATCTATTTCTCTCTCTCTCTCTTTTTAAAGATTTTATTTATTTATTTGACAGACAGAGATCACAAGTAGGCAGAAAGGCAGGCAGAGAGAGAGGAGAAAGCAGGCTCCCTGCTGAGCAGAGAGCTCGATGTGGGGCTCGATCCCAGGACCCTGGGATCACGACCTGAGCCGAAGGCAGAGGCCTCAACTCACTGAGCCACCCAGGTGCCCCTATTTCTCTCTTTTAAAAAAAAAAAAAGATTATTTAAGTAATCTCTACAACCAGTGTGGGGCTTGAACTCACAACCCTGAGATCAAGAGTTGTGCTGCTCTTCCAACTGAGCCACCCAGGTGCCCCCCCTCTGTCTTTATGTATACCTTATATATGTGTGTATATATATGTGTTATTATTATATAATCTGTAAGCATTTCTACAAATGTATAGAATGTGTTTCCATATCTCTCTCTCTACATATGTATGTATCTATAAATATTTCTATATATTTCCATATATATTGGCAGTAAGTTAATAAAACTTGACTCTGATATTTCAAACTCTGGATGGTGAGAGACAGGTTTTTCAATGTTGCAGTGGGAGGTTATAGATAAGCAAGATGGGAGGCTAGAATGATCCATGAATCCACTCTAACAATGAAAAAACTGTCTCTCACCATCTACCACCAATTTACTTAATTTTTCAATTCCAGTATATATGTATAACGGTTTGAGAATTATCAACTCTACCCCATGGAAAACAATTATACTAACTAGAATACAGTGTTTATGAACTTTCTTCATAACTTTTTAATTTTAGTCTTAGAGTTTCCAATTATCTATAACCTTACCTAGGTCAGCATCTTTTCTCCTACCCTTTTCAGTGAGGTTATTCCTTACGTTTTTTAAAAAAGATTTTATTTATTCGTTTGACACAGAGAGAGAGATCACAAGCAGGGAGAGAGGCAGGCAGAGAGAGAGGAGGAAGCAGGCTCCCCTGAGCAGAGAGCACAATGCGGGGCTCGATCCCAGAACCCTGAGGCCATGACCTGTGCCAAAGGCAGAGGCCCAACCCACTGAACTACCCAGGCACCCCATTCCTTACATTTTTAATACTGTTGATTTTTTGGTCACTATCTGCATTCCATCCCAGAATCCTCTACTCTCTTAAATATATAGATTTTTAAATATTAATTCACCTTATTTAAGAAGCACCCTCACAGAAGCATCCAGAAGAATGTTTGACCAAATATCTAGTCACCATGGGTCAGCCAAGCTGACACAAAAAATAACAATCACATCTTCTATTTCTAGTTTTCTGGGGTTTTGTGTGTGTGTGTGTGTGTGTGTGTGTGTGTGTGTTTTAGTGTTTTTGTCATGAATGGGTTTGAATTTCATTAAGTTCTTTTAGTGCACATATCTATCTGATTATGTGTTTTTAGTACATGGTAGAGACTGTGTTTTTGCCACCAACATAGATGTCCTTAAACACTTCTGTTACTGACTTGGTCTCCAAATCTGGTTGATTTATGTAACCTCTAATCTACCACTTCAACTGTAGAATTAAAGATTATGTTTAGATGTCTCTTTCAGATCCAGGAATAAGACCCCATTTCTATATATAATAACAGAACTCAAATGAAATAACTGCTTTATGTTTCATAAAGGTCATGGTCTTTGTATTATTTTATCCTCCAAACTACTCCCTGTGGCTGAGTGAAACAGGTAGTATTTTCACTACTGATACATGGGGTTCATAACAGTTATTTATATTTTCCAAGGTCACACAGTTTCTAAGTGGTGTTGGCAGGATTCAAACTCAAAATCCTCAGGACAGCATGCCAAGTATTTTCCTTTATAAGAGCATGGGGGGATGCCTGGGTGGCTCAGTTGGTTAAGCGGCTGCCTTCAGCTCAGGTCATGATCCCAGCGTCCTGGGATCGAGTCCCGCATCGGGCTCCTTGCTTGGCAGGGAGCCTGCTTCTCCCTCTGCCACTCTGTCTGCCTGTGCTCGTGCTCGCTCTCTCTCTCTCTCTCTCTCTCTGACAAATAAATAAATAAAATCTTTAAAAAAAAAAAAGAGCATGGGAAGAGCATGGATTTGTTGCCTTAATAAATAAATTACCTCTCCCAACTTATTCTTCTGAAGATCATTCCTACCCTTGCTTAAAACTTGTTCCATACATAGAAGTTAAACTGGAAGAAAAGTTCTCAGCAGACTGGTTTCACTTAAAAAAAAGGCAGGGGGTGGGGCCCCTGTGTGGCTCGTCGGTTAAGCATTAGACTCTTTCCACTCAGGTCATGATCTCAGGGTCATGAGATACAGCCGCACACCTGGCTCTGTATTGAGCGTGGAGCCTGGTTAAGATTCTCTCTCTCTTTCCTTCTGCCCCTCCCTTGCTCTCTCTCTTTCTCTCTCAAAAAAAAAGGGGGTGGTTTTCTCTTAGCCTACCTGTTCTTTCTTCCTTGTGCTGTACTTACTACCATTCAGTTTTCTACCATAGATGTAAATCATATTATATTTTTAATTTTTTTTAAACACAAGTTGGCCTAATCAGCAAAAGTGTAGCTGTTTTGCAGTTCAAACTGCAAGACTGATATTAGATCGATGTAAATAGCAAGGAAGAGAAGGGAGAGCTTCTGGGCCCTGCTACAGGGAAAAGGAGAATGAGTTTCCAGTTCTCTGCATTTGCCATCCCATTGATGTCTTTATCTCCAGTTAGCTACAAAAAACTTTGCTAATCATTGTGCTTCACAGTGATAACAGATTTATAATACATGGATCACATCCTGAGGCTGTCAAGAGAGTCTGCTAATATGATTTTAAAACAGAAATCAGGTCTAGAGAGTCTTAACTCCTCACAGAAATGATGCTTCACTTTTCCACTATTACCCACACCCCATCCATATCAAAGTAAGCATAGCTCTTCTGAGTTTGAGATTTGTCTGCCTTGAGAGGAACCAGGCATTTTGCCTACAGGTTTGCAGGATGGGTTTTTGCTGTAATGTTGCAACAGCCATGATCATTGGTTGTGGTCTAGAGAACTGTAAAAAAATATAAGAAAGACAATCGTTTCTCAGCCTTTTGGCTAAGATCAAGTGTAGTATCTGTTCTAATCAGTTTAATATCTGATATGTCCTCTATCTGAGAACAATATATTAAATGGATTTTTGGAGCAGTGAGTTGGAATAGGAGCTTGCTCCATCCACTCCACGTATCGACCTGGTATTGCAGTATCTCCAGGAATGGTTTACCCTCCCGACTAAAGTAGTAAATAAAAGATTTGGGTAGTAAAAAAATATATATACATATATATGTATGTGTACATATATATACATATATATATATATATGTATATATATGAAAGACAGCAGAAGCTTTGTGGATTCTGGGTTTGCCTGTGTGGGTGGAGATTCACCAAGAAGTAGCAGTTCTTGGCCAAGTATTTAACATAGCCAGGATAAAACATGGAATATTTTTCATAAAAAGGATCTGAAGGTATGTGATGGAAAAGAAAGATAATGAACATAAGATATATTATGAACAGATAAAGGGAATTACCTGGAGATCAGACAATATACAAAGGCAGTTCTTGAGAAGGAGAAATGTGCTTAAGGGTGGAGATGACCATCCATAACCTGAATCATATGACAATAACCACCATCAAAAACCAGTTACCGGGCACCTGGGTGGCTCAGTGGGTTAAGCCTCTGCCTTCTGCTCAGGTCATGATCCCAGGGTCTTGAGATAAAGCTCCGCACCCCGCCTCCTTGGGCTCTTTGCTCAGCAGGGGGCCTGCTTCCTCCTCTCTCTTTCTGCCTGCCTCTCTGCCTACCTGCAATCTCTGTCTGTCAAATAAATAAATAAAATCTTTAAAAAAACCCAAACAGTTACCATCACTGAGTGCTGAATGCAACAAATTCTAAAAGATATTCATTAAAGCATTAATTCTCACACGAACTCTGTGAAGTAACTATTAATTAATATTATTCTCAGTTTACACACAAGGATATTGAAGATATATATATATATATATATTTTTTTACTAATATTATTCTCAGTTTACACTCAAGGATATTGAGAATTTTAGTGACTGGCTGGCTAACTGACATGGGCACTAATTGGCAGAAGCAGGATTCCAGAGAGGTGTCCACATCAAAAAATTCCTGCTCTTAGTGCAAACATTGCATTGCTGTACTCTTTGAACAAATGTATAATATCTGAATCATCATGCATAATTTCACAGAATAGATACTTAATTTCATGTACCATGCTGAACACTGAATAATGAAATAGGGGAAACAAAACAAAAACAAAAACAAAGAAATAGACAATCATGGGCTTTAGAATCAGAAAACCGCAATCTCATCTCCCATGAAGTGAAACTGACAAAAAAAGATAACCCAAAGAAACATGCTTTCAGGGTAGAATAAATAGAATTCTTGAAGCTGGCTACCCTTTGGTGTACATATTAATTTACTATTGCCCATATACAAATTACAACACAGTTACGGCTGAAAAGAGCACAAGATGATCTCATAGTTCTCTAGGTTAGATATCTGATCCAGCAATCAGTGTGTTAAAGTCAAGATATCACAGGATGGGTTCCTTTCAGGAGCCTCTAGAAGAGAATCTCCCTTTTGTACGTTCCTTGTCTTGTGTTCCTAAGCTTCCATATTCAAGGCTAGCAGTGTTGCACATTTCTGAACGTTTTTTTTTCCCACAGTCACAACTCCTCTGTCCACAGCTGGGAAAGGTTCTGTATATTGAGCCCTAACATATGATCCTGGATGGTCTCCCCATGTCAAGTTCCTTAATTTAATCACACCCACAAAGTCTTTTTTTGCCATGTAGCAGGACATATCCACACCTTCCAGCATTAGGATTATGGACATCTTTGGGGAACCATTATTCTGCCTACCTCAGTGTATAAAGCTTGGCATTGGTGAACACTGAGACTGAGATCAAGCACAAGACTAGATGATAAATGCCAGAAGCACTGTGAAGACCAACCTCAGAGTAAGATAATTTGCTAAACATTAAAGAGATATGTTTTCAATTCTGTCCACCTCTCTCATCTTAAAACTATAAAAATTCTACCTTTACCTAGAGCTTGATCAAAACTTTTTTCCCCTATTATTCCCTGTGGGGTGCCAACAATGTTAGAAGCTGGAACAGAGAGGCACAAAGACACCATGGGTCCCATCTTTCCAGATCCTGCACCGTTCTACCTTCAGGCTGTAAAGACAGGGTGTCCTGGAGGGATAAATATCTGTGTCAACTAATCTTGCTTGGGAATAAATGGCCTTTCAGAGTTTGGAGGGAGCAAGATTCTAAGGACAATTCTACCTGGTTTAAATCAATAATAAAGCACCATATTCTTCTTCAAAGAACACCTTTTCCAGGATTCACCCCTGCATGCCTATACCATATATATAAATTTAGCCTTAGAAAAAAAGGAGAGAGAGGGTTGTCACTGGAAATTGCTAATGGAGTCTACTCGAATCCTGCTTCTTTTAAGCTATGTTTAAAAATAACAACAAAAAGTACCCAAGGAGTTCACCCAGTAAACATGGATATCTAGTTCAGAAAGTCCTCTGAGGGAATCAAAAATACCAGATGCCCTTAAAAACATGCAAACACATTCTCTCAAGCCACCCTCTATTTAAAAAATGAATTGCTAACCTTTACATTTAGGGGATTTGTGTGTGAAATACGAATGAACCCATTCAATTTATCATCCTCGAATAAACCTGTCAAAGTGTCACAGGAGCAGGGAATAGCCAATTGCTAATATCAAAAGCTGTAAAAATGGTCCAACTTAGAGTTTCTAGGGAGTGACCCATTTTTGCAGCAGAGTGCAAGTAGGCAGCACAAATTATGTTAGAACAATATCTGTGAAATGTTGAATTCAAAAGTTCTTAGACAAGGAAAAAAAAACTCATGTTAATTGAAATATCTTAATTTTGCCAGCATATTCACATGCCATAGGTTAGGGCCCAGATATGTTCCCTACTCCCTCCAAAGTAATATTCTTCCAATTTAGGTGGGTTAATATAATTGCTGAGGGCCTAAAAAAGAGATCAAGGATGAAAGAGTTTGCTTAATGTAAGAGGAAAATTATGTTCCATCAAGACAGACAATTCTTAAAATTCTTGCCAGTTACTTTTCAGAAGCCTGTAAAGTATAGGTTTAGATAACAGAACACAGCATAGTAAAGGAAAGATAAGTACCACTATGTTTAGTCAGGAAAATCTAGGTTGCACTAGGGTAAGAAACGCCAAAACCTCAGTGGTTTAACACAGCCTAAATCTCTTTCAATGTCTGCTGTGGGTCTAGACTCTCCAAGGCAACTCTCTTCCATGTAGTACTCAGAATTCCAGGCTTATGACATTTCCATTCTGTATGAGGCACTCACTCTTCCTGTGATAGAAAGAACTCTGGAGAGATGCATATCGGCATATGCATAATGCCATTCCCAGATCATTTTCCTGAACTGGGTGCTGCAAGGCAGCTGGCAGATGTACTTTCAGTATAGTAGAGCTAAAAATATTGGTGAGAATTGGTATTCTGTCTACCAGGTACAGTTAGGAAAACACCTGGAGGTTATGAAGGTCACAGTATACATATCTATTAGTCTGAGAAGAACATTACATTAGGATGTGGTGGGCATTCCATAGGCTAGGTATGAAGAGTTGCAAGATGACTCACCAACCTCCACTAGTGTACACATTATTCCTTTAGGCACAGTTAAAGTCTTCCCAATTCTGGTGAGATGAAATAGGAGAAATGGAGTTGTAACAACTTTGGTCATCAGGACATTGGTGAGGAAACACTGAGCCACTAACTAGTTGTATGTAACATGTTGATTATGATCACTTCTGCAAAAAGGAGGTTAGATGTATTGAATTCCCATGGGACACAAATCTGCACTTAATACATGCCTTCTCCTCCTCCTTGTAACAACCTTGGTTTAGTATCTTTTCTTAGTTAATGTACTTGCTAGTGATAAATTCGTTCAGCCTTACTATATCTGAACTGTCTTCTACCAGGATTAGAGTTACATAGAGCTATATCCTTTTATTTTCCAGGTATTGTATATGTGGGATTCATTTTTATAATTTTTAAACATATCCACCTACTCAACCGGCTATGAAGGAGAACATGGTATAACTCTTCTAAGGAAATAAAAGTGCCCAAATCTTTCTGGGGGATTTTTACAGCCTCAATAGCAAGGTTCTCTGAGACACACACATGCCAAGAACACATCAAAAGAAGATGGGATTATCAGGTGGGACCTTCAAAACAAACATTCCTGAACTCAAAGACAGTTCACATTTGTATCCAGGCTCATTTTTCATCCCATGATAATGCCCCGACTGATGGGAGAAAAAGGAAGAAGTGGGTTATGTGCAGAACTCAAAAGGGATTGTGAAATGTGACCAGAGCATGATCTTCATCTCTCCATAAATATTTTTGTAATATTGCTCCTTTGAATGGGTATTTTATTTGTTGTTCTTGAAAATGAGGTCAGTGAGCTTCATGCTATTAACGTTTTCCTGTAATTTGGCAAGCAAGTCTGGTCTCTGCAGATATCTCTGCATTAAATGTGACCAACTGAAAATGTCTACAATGTCTGTAACAGGGAGTGAGTGTGGGAAGCAGAAATGACATGTTCATCTTAGAGAGAAGGTCACATTTATGTAATAAAACATTATAACTACTCTCTCCTCATTCCTTTCTACCTTTCCTTTTTTCCCTTTCTGCAACAAATCATCATTCAAACATTTACTGTGTACAAATTACTATGTCAGGTACGATGGAGTATAAGAAAGAGAGATTCAATATAGTGTTTGATGTGAAGGAACTTAATTCAGATCTTGTTTCTTCTGGGACATTGTCTACCTTCTACTCCAAAGCCCTGCTGTGATGTCACAGATAGTCCTTGGAATTACCTAACATTTGTTCAAGGCCAGATTCTCTGGCAATAATAAAAGAACAAGTATGTTTCCATGTGGCTATTTTTCCTCTGGCAGTTTAAAATGTAGGGTCTGCAAAAGTCTCTGATTTCTAGACCTGTGTTTTTGCAAAAAAATGCATGGTGCCTACATTCCCTGAACATTTTGAAATAATATGCTTTACTTTGCAAAGATAGAAATACCTTCAATATGGAGGACATTAGGAGAAGGAAAGGAAAAGTGAATTGGGGGAAATTGGAGGGGGAGATGAACCATGAGAGATGGTGGGCTCTGAGAAACCAACTGAGGGTTTTGGAGGGGAGGTAGGTGGGGGAATGGGTGAGCCCGGTGGTGGGTATTAAGAAAGCCATGTAATGCATGGAGCACTGGGTATTGTATATAAACAATGAATCTTGGAACACTACATCAAAAACTAATGAGGTACTGTATGGCGACTAACATAACACAATAAAAAAAAAAGAGAGAGAGAGAGAAAAAGAAATACCTTCATCTGCAGACTACTGCTAGGTATTTTTTCTTTTTTTGCCCCCTGAGTACTTTAAGCAACTTTGGCTTTTAGTTCATATACCACAGAAGAACTTACTCACTTGAAATAAAAAGTGATTAACAACATAAAAAGTCAACAAACATCCTATAGTCATTCCTAGGCAAAGAACATGTTCAGCCCACTTTCCCTCCACTTTCCTCATTTAGAAAGATTGACATACTGTGAAAGTCTAGTCAATAGTTGTTAGTATTTCTGAAAGCCAACCGAGTGAATTAGAGATACAAAGAATTCTTTGGCAGACTTTCAAAGTCCCCAATTCACTAAATAACAGCGTTTCCTATATCAAGACATTGTCTAAGGATCATGCCATTTTTCCCTTCTAGAAGATTTGCTTTCTTTAGTTACTCTTTTCTTTTCTTTTTTAGAACTTAAGAATTTATTAAAACTGAAACCAGTGTTATTGCACATGTTGGATTAGTCACACCAAGCATAGGATAGCTGTATGATGAAATATGACAACTTCACAAGCCTGACAAGAAATGCAAAATGAAAGATCCTTCTTAAACTATTTTTAGCAGAAAAAGAAAAAAGATATTTACAAACACTGAACAAGTATGAATGTGTTTTCATCATTTTCTTGACACAGTGTCTTTAAACTTGAAAAAAAGTAACTAGAGTGGGTGACTCATTGCTGGATATGGAGGTCTGGTTTGCATTTTGACCCTTTAATAAGAGGCACTGCTACCTATAGTTCATTAACAATCCACATAATGTGGCACTTAGTACTGTCATAAAATGGACGCCACAGTAAGGTACTCTTATGAGGCTGCAATTAGGGCTTTAGGATTATTGGTTTGTATGCCAAACTCTAAGATGAATTCACTAAAGACTAATCAGTATTTTTCAGACTTTAATGTACACACCTGGGGGGAAGTAGATTTGGTATCAGTATGTTTAAAGTAGGATCTGGGAGCTCCTATATAATACTGATGTTGCTGACCAATACATCATCTTTGAGTAACAAGGGGCTAGAACTTATCTGAGCAAAGCTATACAAAGAGAGAAAAAAATCCATGGAACAGTATGACTGGGCTATCTGGTGGTATGTCCATTAGAATGAGATTTGATAGGTAAAGAAGCATAGATTTAAAAGATCAAGTTATAGCAGCTAACATCACCAGTGCCCATCTGTGCCCTGTCTACTGCCCAGTGAACACTTACCACAAACCACAAGTACTCAGGTCCCGTTGTCTAGACTGTATTGTGTAATGGACGCATCACAGAAACTCTGATGCAATTAAACATTTTACTTATTTACATCTTCCTCTTCCAATTCTCTGTTCACTAAGAACTTTTAAAACATAGTTTACCTTCTCATGTAGAACTACTTAAAAAGGGAGAATGAAGCTAATGGAGTGTGAGTGATTAGGATGAGAATTTCTCATTGAAAATAAATGATTTACAACAGCAAGAGAATCTACTGATCAAAGAATGCTGGATATTCCAAAATTTCTATTTTTATTGAGAATTAACAAAACGGAATTTGGGTATCATACTCTTGGTTGATGTGTAATTGTGTGAAATGGAAAAACTTTAAGGTACTAAATAAGGAGTTTTCAGTCAGTCTGAAGTGCTCATAATTGATCCTAAACCAAAATGGCTGTAAAGTGCATCTGGGAAAAATAATGTTAGGACAAACAAGGGTGAGGTAAAGAGATCTGCCCTATTAAATATGAAAATTTATTATTATAAAGATATACTAAGTAGTTCAGTATCTATGTCACTATATGCAACATAGTTCAATGGCAAAAAAAAATGTAAAAAAAAAAACAGAAAATATGACATTTTTATTTATTTATTTATTTTTAAAGATTTTATTTATTTATTTGACAGACAGAGATCACAAGTAGTCAGAGAGGCAGGCAGAGAGAAAGGAGGAAGCAGGCCCCATGCAGAGCAAAGAGCCCGATGCGGGGCTCGATCCCAGGACCCTGGGATCATGACCTGAGCTGAAGGCAGAGGCTTTAACCCACTGAGCCACCCAGGTGCCCCAAATATGACATTTTTAAACCAGACTGAGGAAGACTGAATGAATATAATGTGGGACAACTGGCAAACCATTTGGATAGAAACAAGTTTAAATCCTGATCTCACACTTTCTTCTAAAATGAATCCTCTGTGGGTTACACAAGAAAATCATAAAAGTAATAGAAAGAAGTACAGGTAAACACTTTAATTATACTGGTTACAAGGAAGATCTTTCTAAAGATGGCATCAAGGTAAAACCATTAAGGAAATTAAGAGAAATAACTCCTTTAAAATTCAAGGGTTTATGTGGTAACACTTTTACCCATGCTTCTGCTATAATCAAATTATGAGTCAAATGATAAATATAAATACATTAAAATGAATTAATAATGACTCTATAAAGAGTTTTTGTAAATCAAGTAGAAAAAGAGAATCACCCAGTAGGAAGATGACCTACTCACAAGAATAAGCGGTTATCAAAAGAAAGAGAGAAAGAAAAAAACCCTGAGATGGTCAGTAAACACATTAAATGCACTCATTATCAACAAGATTATTGTTAGTTGATTTGTGAAGACAAACTTATACAATATCTTAAAAGTATGCATAAGTGATTATGCAGCAGCTCCACTTCTAGTATGTGTTCAAGGATGTTTACTGAGATATCAAGAATGGGTGAATTTGAAAAAAAATTAAAACAGAATAAAAATATAATGCATAAATAACTGAATTCTTGATTTTCATATATTATCAAGGTATCATTGTAAGAGCAAAAATTTTCATATATATATACTGATAGGAGAACATGTTCCTCCTATATTATAAGTGAAAAAGAGTCTATATAAGCATGCATTGTTAGACCTCATACAACATTTATTTATTTATTTGGATGAAACTTTTTTATCTTTAATTGATTTTCTACATTCCACTACTGTAGAAAATGTGGACTCAGGGGACATCTGATTGAAGGGAAGTAGGAAAAGAAGAGAATATCTTTATTTTTTCACACTTAAATCATGACATCCTAGGGCCTTTCTGCTTTCCCCCTTATGTATTGTTTCATGACTTTCCTTTAAGATGCAAGGTTGGACTTACAGGGTAGAAAAAAATCTTTTCCTGTATTTTTCCACAAGATTTTTAGGCCATTATTTGCAGGAAATGCACATAGTCTAAGGATAACACATTTCTTTCTTTCTTTTTTTTTTAAAGATTTTATTTATTTATTTGACAGAGAGATCACAAGGAGGCAGAGAGGCAGGTAGAGAGAGAGGGGGAAGCAGGCTCCCTGCTGAGCAGAGAGTCCGATGTGGGGCTCGATCCCAGGACCCTGGGATCATGACCCAAGCCGAAGGCAGAGGCTTAACCTACTGAGCCACCCAGGCACCCCAGGATAGCGCATTTCTAAATTATTTTACAAATGTCTATAGGTAATGCAAATGCATGGCCTATCATTCAAAACAGAAAAGGGACAAAAACTATTATCAGGATACACATCAGCAAGATAAAGGAATCATAAAGTCAATGTTTATTTTTCTCTAATGAATTTCTGGATATCATTTTCAAAAACCCGTGTTAAATTTTTCTATATCTAGGGGCACCTGGGTGGCTCAGTGGGTTAAACTGCTGCCTTCGGCTCAGGTCATGATCTCGGGGTCCTGGGATCGAGTCCCACATCGGGCTCTCTGCTCGGCGGGGAGCCTGCTTCCCCCTCTCTCTCTCTGTCTGCCTCTCTGCCTACTTGTGATCTATCTGTCAAATAAATAAATCTTAAAAAAAAATTTTTTTCTGTATATAAAATTATTTATTCTTCCAATTAATTTACTTATAACTTAGATCGTATAATTTACTACTTCAAAGTCTTTTATATATATATATATATACACACACACACACAGTTTGTTTGTTTGTTTTCTAGGATATGGTGCAAGAATCCTAGAAAAACATATCAAATGTTCACAGGAATTTCAGCAGCCTGTAGGATTAAAGATAATTTTTTCTTTCATATTTTAGGTATTTTCAGGTTTATGATAAACAGGAAATAGCTTTATAAAGTAAAACAGTAAGGCAATGCATTTCCATATTTTTTTTTTTGAAAAATAGGAAGTACTAGCAGCCTTCAGTTGCTCTGTGGAGGTCATTTCCCTCAGTAATGCTTAGATATCATTGCCATACTAAAATTATATTTATTGAGAAGCTCTAAAAGCAGGTCACGAGTATTGGTAATTTCAGCATAGGAAATTTATTGGAAACCCAAGTTCATTTGGTTCTAGATATCCTGGGATATCTTACCACTATTTCTGATATATGCAAGTGGTGGCATCAGACGCTAATGGTGAGTCAAAAGTAATAAATACTTGGTGTAATCTTAACAGCAGGCTTCTGATTCCTGGAACTCCTCTTTTATTCTTGCACTATCTTCTCATTTATTCTTCCAAATCCATTATATCTATCATACTTTAAGTATAGGTATATGTTTCTACTCCAGGAAAGTAGACACAGATTGTCATAATTTTCAATGTAAAGATTCCATTGTTGTTACTGGTGTTAAGAAGAAAGACATAACTTGTGAGTAAGGGAAACAATGAAAATCTTTGTGGGAGAATGTGATTTTATATAGAAAATGGAATGATAATTTCAATAAATTACTCTCGCTGGGAACAAGAAGGTTTCTAAGGGCAGGGGGGAGTATACATGGCTTCCATATGGATTAGAGGAAAGTAGTCACACTAGGCTGTGGACTATGGAATTTGTGAGGAAAAATGAGGAGTCCATCATAGAAAGTCTTAATTGGAAGGTCATTTATTTGACAGGCTACAAGAAACAACTGAACTTTTGAGAAAGCCTTCATAAAAAATCACAATTGTAATTTAACATGTAAAAGAACATGGATCAGACTGAAAAAATGAACATTTATAGACAGGACAGCCACTCAGGAAATTACTGCATTAATAAAGATAATGTTGTGGCCAAAGATGAGACTGGATTCTAGAGTTAATGCAGATGTAAAACCAAAATGATGACAGATGATTAGAAATGGCAGACAAAAGTCAGAACCCTCTTAATAATGAGTATTTGGAAAAACAATGGAAATGGAAACTTTGGGGGAAGCTTACCTTAAGAGAAAAAGTTCAGTTTATATTTGTTGAGTTACAGAGGTGCTGATGTGTCCCAGAAATGGCATCATTTTTAGAGGGGGGGGTGGGAAATGGAGAGATAGTGGGCAAATAGATACATTCTGGGTGTCTTCAGCAAACAGGCAATGTCAAGGCATGAGAAGATGAACAGATATAGTAAAATTGGTAGGCAGCTCTGAGCAAAAAGTCCAAGGGTAGAATGTTGGAAAGTAAGTACATTCAATAGGTTTGAGGAGGCAAAGAGTGACAGGAGAGATTTTGGCCTGTTTTGTTCACTGTTGGGATTCATAATACCTAAAATTGTGCCTGACACTGAAGATGCCTCAATAAATACTATTGAATGAATTAATGTATACAAGAGGTAGTTTCATGACAAAGATGTTTTTGAACAGTGTGGAATACTGCCTAGAAGGGAAAGAAAATGAGGTCTTTTGTGTTTAGGAGGTCAACACTGATCTCTGAAAGACCAGATTCAGAAGAAATGAGAAAAGGCAGAAATCACATCCTTTGGTAAATCAACCTTTTGGTTCTACTCTCATATTCTGAGCAAAAGAAATTCTGTCTTTCAAACTAGAATTTTTCTGTCTACAGCATCCAGAATCTGATATATGCATGGCAGTATTATTGTTTTTTTTTTTTTTAGGAGGCTATTACCCTTGGAGCTTTACACTTTACTGAAAAACAAAAACAAACACACATACACAACCCAACTGTGAATTAATTAAATCCTAGAAACACAATGTCAGTTCAACATACAAGTCAAAATACCAATTCAGTTCTTGGATAAAGTGGGCTTTGTCCTAAATGCTTAAACATTGATTTTGCCAGGAACAATAAATGAATGGCCACTACGAGTGATGTAGAGTTAATTATTTTCAGTTAGTTTCCCAAGCATTAAATTGTGAGTCTCCTCTGTGTGTGTGTGTGTGTGTGTGTGTGTGTGTGTGTGTCTGCAAGGTGATGTTTGTATATGTCACAGCTTTTTGTCCATGTGCCAGATGACTGAGGAATTTCAGACATCAGTGCAACTAATCTCTTTGAATAGAAGAGAAATTCGTGTGGGAAATGTTCAGATCTAGGGGGAAGGTAATTGCATTCTGTTTGAGAGATTTTATGTGTACCACTTAGGAGTGTGCTTTGCTTTTGTTGTTTACTCACACATTTTGGTTAGCATCATTGCATTAAAGTGCAACCTATGAGGTTCACCAGAGAAAAGTAACAAAAGCTTAGCATTAAGAAAAACATCAATTTACTCTGCAGGTACCAGCAGTATATTTACTTCATACCCTAAAATGAATGGTTATGTGATACTTATTTTAAAGCATATTTTATTATAAGACCATAGGATAGATTTTGTTAGGTTGGATGCTTCAGCAGTACAAAAGAAATGAAGAATATGTGTAAATTTCATGGATATTCACTCACAGTTAGAGGATGTGTTTGGTAGATGACTTACTGCAATTATGCAACTTTGAAAAGTAGCAGTAAACTGCAGCAGAGGAGGAAAAAAATCTCTAAATTCAGACCTGTAGTTACTTCACTTCTCTCGTAACCCACTATGTGTCCACAGGCAAGCCACATAACCTCTCTCAGTTCAGTGTGCTCATCTGCATCAGTAGCCAATATGGCAGAATTATAGCAGTAAGAGTCCTATCAAATACAGGTGTTCAGAAAGATAGTGGAAATAAAAATTTAGGAAGAAGTTTAGCTTATGGAAAAAGCTGCTAAATTCAATATAGATTTGTTGATTCACACAGGTGTTGACTACAGAGGCATCGTGTTGGGAGTGGAGTCTATGGAGACTCTAAGGTTTCATATAACACTACAATAATATATTATTGAGCAAACACCACCGTATGCACAAGTAGTATGCTAGTATTTTCATTTACTTTACAATTACTGTATAAGAAAAGAATGATTATAACCGTAATCACTTGTGAGATAACTGACTTTCAGAAATCCTGACTTACTCAAGGTCATGCAGAGAAACTGAATTAGGGTTCAAACCAGGGTTGACTGAGGCAAGGCTACTCACCATTTCCTAAAAGTAAGAGTACATATGAGAGTGGTCTTTATTTTTTTTTTAAAGATTTTATTTATTTATTTGACAGCAAGACAGAGATCACAAGTAGGCAGAGAGGCAGGCAGAGGGGGAGGAGGAAGCAGGCTCCCCGCTGAGCAGAGAGCCCAATGTGGGGCTTGATCCCAGGACCCTGAGATCATTACCTGAGCGGAAGGCAGAGGCTAAAGTCTTTAAAATAAAAGTACTACCAACATATAAAGTGATATACCTAATCAGAAGATACTGCACATGAAGTGTTAGTACAACATTAATAAACTCTAACATTTTATTGCATACTTCCTATGTGTCATGATCGCTCTCTAGGCTTCCAATTATTCACTCACTGAATCCTCACAGGAACTTCATTACATGCAATTTGGCTTTAGATTCAGAACTTCCAACCAGCCACCATGCTGCCTCACCTGTGTGTGAAGATGATGCAAATGACAGTGAGGGTTTTTGCAATGTCTGAGATTAACTGTTTTGAGAAATTTAATTTCCAGAATAGGTTTGTATCATATAAAAGGAAGGACTGGAGCATGTAGTCACTTTTTCATGGAAGAGAATGTTCTCGTCATAACAAGTTAAGTTCTTTATGTGATTTGATTTGATCTTATTTTGATTTGACTAACTCTGACTACCAACTGGCATGGGTTTTGTGAAGGGAAAGTGTTGCACATCTCAGAGGAAATGAGCAGAAGCCTTGCCTACCATTGTGGCCAACTTTGTGAACATGGAAACTGAGGAGCTTAAACTCAAACTGGTAGTTTCCTAATGTCTTAATGTCCACCTTCATCATCTCACTGTGCTCCTCACTCCTTTCCTCAACCCCTCTTCTTTTCTCTTCTTATTTAATGAATAAAACACAGACCTTCAACTACAAATATCACAATCCTCAGTTTATGAACTGCAGAAAACTTCAGGAACAACCATATACATTAAAAAAATTATAGGGGCACCTGGGTGGCTCAGTCAATTGAGCGTCGGACTCTTGATTTCAGCTCAGGTCATGATCTCAGGGTCATGAGATCAAGCCCTGCATCTGGCTCTGTGCTGAACACACAGCCTGCTTGGGATTCACTCTCCCGCCTCCCTCTACCCTTCTCCCACTTGTGTGCATGTGCCCATCTCTTAAAAAAAATCTAAAATCAGGTATTTCTTTTTTGATCCTAAGGCACAGAACTTACTAAGATTTATTTATTTATTTATTTTTAATCTTCTTTTAAAAGATTTATTTATTTGAGAGAGAGAGAGAGCATGAGTGGGATGGGCAGAGGGAGAAGGGGAGAGAATCTCAAGCAGACTCAACATGATATGGGGCTGGGTATCACAATCCTGTCATGACGTGAGCTGAAATCAAGGGCCCAATGTTCAAAACTGACTGTGTCACCCAGGCTCCACTTCAGTCTGTTTTTTTTTTTTTTTTTTTAAGTAAACTCTGCATTCAACATGGGGCTTGAACTCATGACCCCAAGATCAAGAGTTGCATATTCTACCAACTGAGCCAGTTAGACACCCCTAACTTACAAAGATTCTAAAGTATCTCTTTTGTTTGCATCACATTCACTCATTTATTCAATTATTCATTAATTCATGTGTTAACTGCATCTTTACTACATGTCATGCACTAAGCTAGTCACTGGGAATATTAAAATGAATGAATCTCTTCCTTTATAGTTTTATTTTGGCACTTATTTCAATATGGTTAGTTTTGATTCTGTTTACTTCATTTAAATGCTATTATCATTTAGTGATTGCAATTAAATATATTATTTTATTACAGCATGCATATCATTACATATATATGTATATATGTTACCTATATATTCTCTTTTACATCCGTTAGCCACTTTTTGCACTAAGTAGGGAGTGCCACAGGATTCTCTTTTGTTTTTAGGAGAAATTTAGGTCTTTACTTTATAAATTTCAGCTGTCCTTAAACTGCTCCTACTTTATCTCACTCTTATTTCTTTTTAATTGTCTTCTTAATAGATTAAAATCAATAGGTTTTTTAACTGGCCATTCCCTCCCCTCTGAGCACAAAGAATTGTGCATTCCCAGCAGGCTTAATCCTCCTCAGTGGTAAGAGACAATGAGCACATAACATTTATTACACAGAAAAGAAATCAAATATCTCAGTATTTTACAACTCCCCAAACTGGAACCTACCCTAAGCTGCCCTGATAAGGTTATAAGATTTTTGTTTGTTTTATTAAACTCATTAGCACTGGAATTTTGAGCAGGTTGAATCAACAGTGGACCCATAATGGGATTTGAGAATTTCTTGTTCTTATTTCATGGGTAGGGAGGGTATTTGGATCTGTGACAAATCATGTGCCACCGTAGGAGGCACTCAGTAGTGAGCTTCAAGAACTGTTTCCACTTGAATGCCCAGATATTGTAAAATCTATAACTTCCATGACGATTTTGACATGGCAGAACTAAGGAACATGTGCAAAATTTACCATGATTTACAGAGCTTTTACACCTAATGTTTCACAAACTAATCACTTCAGAGATGCACATTTTCCTTTCCTGAACACAACCTAATCATGGAAGATTTTGCATTTTTAGTACTTCTTGCTCTCTTCTCCTTATCCAGCATGTGAAAGAAAAATTGCCTATGATGCACTAATGTATCTGGTGACCCAATTCTGTTCTTCAGGTAGAGATATTGGTGCTTCTTTTAGATGGTCTTTAGATACAATGTTTGCCAAACTAATTTAGAAGTCAACTTGACCTTAAAGACAACTGTCTCCAAAGGCAATGGGAAAAAAATGAAGAGAAAGCGATTAAGACTCCTTTAATGTTGGTTTACATGTAACATTAAGAAAAGCAAATGGAACAATTAGAAGAGATATAGGGCATGCTTGTTTTCTCTTTTTCTTTTTTTTTTTTAAGATTTTATTTACTTATTTGACAGAGAAAGAGGGATCACAAGTAGGTAGAGAGGCAGGCAGAGAGAGAGGGAGAAGCAGGCTACCTGCTGAGCAGAGGGCCCGATTCGGGTCTCGATCCCAGGTCCCTGAGACCATGACCTGAGCTGAAGGCAGAGGCTTAACCCACTGAGCCACCCAGGTGCCCCACATGACTGTTTTCTGAAAAAAATATTGAATTAAAGGATGTGTTAGCAAAGGCTTAGATGGTACAGAAATAGCTTATAGATTTAAAAAGTTATTATACATCAATATGTGTATAAATCATAAATCATAAATCTCAATTGCCTTATAGAAAGACAGAGTGTTAGAGATGGAAAGAGCTTGGGGATGAGGGAAAAATGGGAACGCAGCCTAAGTGTTGAAGGACTTGCTCTTCTCAGAAACCAAGCAGGAAGAACCCGTATCTCTGGATTATCGGGTTGGCTGTCTCTTTACCACCTAGATGTTTACAGTTCCATGGTTAAGAATCATATAATTGGGGACACCACTTAGCAACCTAGCACTTGCTGCTAATAAATGCAGAATTCCTGCCTCATCATATATTGCTTCCTTTCTGTAGCTCATCCAGGATTTATCTGGAGTTCACAGAATGGGTAAAGTGCCCCAGACTGCTTTAAATTATTTTCAGTGTTGCAGTTAACATGGGGTAGGAGAGCCACAATTAAGTTAACCCAACTCAGCCCAAGGTGGGGCAGAAATAATGAACTCTCTGACTTATCTAGAATTGCTAAATTCAGTAGCATGAGCTCTACATTCAAGAGAAAATGTATTTTTCCCCTGGACATGGAGAAATGAATATTTCACTAATGAAAACCAGGGAATTTCTGGCCCTGATTTCAAATACAAATCACAATGTTGGGTTATTGTGAAGTTTTATGTGTAAGTTTTGTTGTTGTTGTTGTTTTTTGATTTGTTTTTTAGATTTTTTTTTTAAATTTATTTATTTGACTGATAGAGAGATCACAAGTAATCAGAGAGGCAGGCAGAGAGGGGTGGGGGAAGCAGGCTCCCTGCTGAGCAGAGAGCCTGAAGCAGGACTCCATCCCAGGACCCTGAGATCATGACTGGAGCCGAAGGCAGCGGCTTAACCCACTGAGCCACCCAGGTGCCCTTTCTGTGTAAGTTTTAACCATCCTGTGAAATTCTAGAAAGGTATACCACCATAATTTATTCTATTTGCCACAGTATATGAATAAAACACCCATTTTATGAAATAAGTGGGGTGAAAAATAAACCATCCCAAGTGTCAAATAATCAAAATGAGTATACAATTTATGAATTGATTTAGAAATGATTATGACAAATGGACCATATAAATAACACATAAGGAGGAAGTAAGGCTTAAGGCATAATAAGAGGAAGGTATACAATACAGACTATAACAACAACAACAACAAAAAACAACTATGCAAGTCAATCTAGTTTATACAAAATTAATGTGGAAACCATAAAATTAGTCCATTTGACTTACTTTCTGCAAACCTAAAGTCTACTCAAAGCCTCCTCAGTGTTGCTTATTCTTCGCCAATCTAAATGACTACACTGTGTTCTAATCTAGGCAGATTAAGAAAGTTCAAATAAATATAACTTGAGTAAAATATATATTAACTGGGGAGAACTGCAAATTCATGACCATCTATTTTTAAATTCTATATATTATAAATGGTATTCTTTTGGCTTCTTGTCCTCTATGAGAATATTAAACAAACTTTATCATTAAAATTTGCTAACATTAAAATTAGGCTGTATCGGTCAACATATCTCTTAAAGCATATTTATGCTTTTGGAACTTCATGTGTAATTAAGACATAAAGACATTATTCACAAATTTCAGGCTTTGATATTTTTCTGACAAGATGATCTTTTAATTAATATTGCTATGTGAATATTTAAACTCCACTGAAGTAGGAACTCCTTAAGACAAATAAAATTATACTTAAAAGAAATACTTAGATCTAAGTACCTAAGACATTTCTAAGTACCACGGTATGTCATACCACAGATATCTTCTATGGTATAAATTAAGATCTTACCATGTTTCTCTGGTACATCTGAATTTTTCACAAAAAATTTGTGTGTGCCTACTGTATGTAGAAACTGTATTCCTATGGGAGGGAGTAAAAATAGAGCTTATAAATTCTTTTTTTTTTTTTAAGATTTTATTTATTTATTTGTTAGAGAGAGAGAGAGAGAGAGCGAGCACAGGCAGACAGAGAGGCAGGTAGAGGCAGAGGGAGAAGCAGGCTCCCTGCCGAGCAAGGAGCCCGATGTGGGACTCGATCCCAGGATGCTGGGATCATGACCTGAGCCGAAGGCAGCCGCTTAACCAACTGAGCCACCCAGGCATCCCGAGCTTATAAATTCTTAATGAGTCATTAAATGTACAACAATAAAATTTATTAATTTTTAATGAAAACACTGAGAACTAACTATGCTCTAGTTAGTGTGTTGGATCCTGATAATGGGACAGCATATGGAAGCAGACATTGTCCAGGTCACTACCAAATTTATAGTGATATAGATGAACATGCATAATATACATATAGAAGTAAATCACGGGACGCCTGGGTGGCTCAGTTGGTTAAGCAGCTGCCTTCGGCTCAGGTCATGATCCCAGTGTCCTGGGATCGAGTCCCACATCGGGCTCCTTGCTGAGCAGTGAGCCTGCTTCTCCCTCTGCCTGCCACTCTGTCTGCCTGTGCTCGCTCCTGCGCTCTCTCTCTGACAAATAAATAAATAAAATCTTTAAAAAAAAAAAAGAAGTAAATCACAGCTGTGAAAAGCAGTATGACAGAAAAGTGCAAGGTTCTTTGAAAGCACATAATGGGAAGAAATTGACCAACTTAGATTATAGAAGCCTTCCCTAAGGAAATGATAATTGAACAGAGATGTGAATTAAGATTCAAGTGAATTAGGTGAAGGGGGCTGGTGAATGGTATTTTAAGAGCAGGAACTGAATGTGTAAATGTTCATAGCAGAAGGAAGCTAGGTTAATTAGAATATATGAAAGATTTTCGTGATTGTGTCAGAGAGAGAGGGAAAGAGTTCTCTGTGAAGGAAGGTGGGCACCAGGCCATGCAAAGTCAAGAAGGTTATGTTAAAGATTTCAGTTTGTCCTATGACCACTGGGAATCCCTTTAAAAGTTTTGATAGGGGGTAGCCAGACTTGCTTTTTGATCTGGAACCAGTCTGGTGATAAACTGAGATAAACATGAGAGAGGAAGGAAGGAGACCAATACATGGCTACTACAGTAAGAGAGGTAAAAATAATGATATCGGGGCACCTGGGTGGCTCAGTGGGTTAAAGCCACTGCCTTTGGCTCGGGTCATGATCCCAGGGTCATGGGATCGAGCCCCGCATAGGGCTCTCTGCTCTGCGGACAGCCTGCTTCCTCCTCTCTCTCTCTGCCTCTCTGCCTACTTGTGATCTCTGTCTATCAAATAAGTAAATAAATAAAATCTTAAAAAAAATAACGATATCTTGGCAAAGTATATGGAAACCACCTAGATTTGTTGGTGGATTAGATATAGGGGTAGGGCAGAAGGAGGGGTCAGACATGGCTTCCCATTTTCTAGCTTTCTATTTAATCTAGTTTTCTAATTCCCTCTTTGAGTGAAAACATGTATTCAGGTGATTCAAAAATGCCTGTCAAAGGGAATTAAAATCTGGTTTCCATACCAGACCTTTATCCTCACTGAAGATTAATCTGCTTTGGGGACACCTGGTGGCTCAATAAGTTAAGTGTCTGACTCCTGATTTTGGCTCAGGTCATAATTTCAAGGTTGGGGATCAAGCCCTGTGTCTGGCTCCATGCTCAGCATGAAATCTGCTTGAGATTCTCTTTCTCTCTCGCTCCTCCCCTCTCCCTACTTGCACTCTCTATCTCTCTCTAAAATAAATAAATAAAATCTTTGGGGGGAAAAAAGATTAATCTGCTTTTTGGACAGCCACATCCAAAAGAATAAAACAGAACCACTTTCTTACAACCTACACAAAAATAAACTCAAAATGGATTAAAGACGTAAATGTGAGAACTTAAACCATAAAATTCTTTTTTTTTTTTTTTTTTTTTTTTATTTGTCAGAGAGAGAGGGAGAGAGAGCTAGCGAGCACAGGCAGACAAAGTGGCAGGCAGAGGCAGAGGGAGAAGCAGGCTCCCTGCCGAGCAAGGAGCCCGATGTGGGACTCTATCCCAGGATGCTGGGATCATGACCTGAGCCGAAGGCAGCCGCTTAACCAACTGAGCCACCCAGGCGTCCCAAACCATAAAATTCTTAAAAGAAAAGATAAGCAGTAATATCTACAAGGTAGCTATAGAAACATTTTTCTAGATACGTGTCCTTTGGCAGGGAAAACAAAAGCAAAATTAAACTGTTGGGACTATCCCAAAATAAAAAGCTTTTATACAGCAAAGGAAACCATCAACAAAACAAAAAGACATCCCACCAAATGGAAGACGATATTTGCAGATGATATATCCCATAAGGGGTTAATATCTAAAATATATAAAGAACTTACACAACTCAACACCAAAAAACCCCAAATAATTCAATTTTAAAAATGAGCAGAAGGCATGAATAGGCTATTTTCCAAAGAAGACATGCAGATGATCAATGGACATGTGAAAAGTTGTTCAACATCACTGATCACCAGGGAAATGCAAATCAAAACCAAAATGAGGTATCACCTCACACCTGTCAGAATGGCTAAAATCAAAAACAAGAAATAGCAAGTGTTGGTGATGATGTGGAGAAAAAGGAACCCTCCTGCACTGCTGGTGGGAATGCAAGCTGGTGCAGCCACTGGGGAAAACAATATGGAGGTTCTTCAAAAAAATTAAAAATAGAATTGCCCACAGAATAAAAAAACAGTAATTTGAAAACATACACATACCCCTATGTTTACTGCAGCATCATTTACAATACCCAAGAGATGGAAGCAGCCTAAGTATTCATCTATAGAGGAATGGATAAAGAAGATATGGTATGTATGTAGATATGATGTGTGTGTGTGTGCACACACACACAGAGATATATATACATACATATGCAATGAAATATTACTGTTAAAAAAAAGAGATAATGAAATCTTGCCATTTGTAACAAAATGGATGGGTATAATGCAAAGAGAAATAAGTCAGTCAGAGAAACACAAACACCATATGATTTTACTCATGTGTGGAATTTAAGAAACAAAATAAATGAACAAAGAAAAAAAAAGACAAATAAAAAAAGAGATTCTTAAATACAGAGAAAAAACAGGGGAGGTGGATGGGTGGGAACAGTGAAGTATGTGAAGGTTATTAGGAGTATACTTACAGTGATGAACACTGAGTCATGTACAGAATTGTTGAATCATTATACTGTACACCTGAAACTAACACTGTATATTAATTATACTTCAATTAAAATAAATGTTTTTAAAAGATTAATCTGCTTTTTTTTAAATTTTTTTTAAGATTTTATTTATTTGTTAGAGAGAGAGAGACCGAGCACAGGCAGACAGAGAGGCAGGCAGAGGCAGAGGGAGAAGCAGGCTCCCTGCCGAGCAAGGAGCCCAATGTGGGACTCGATCCCAGGATGCTGGGATCATGACCCGAGCCGAAGGCAGCCGCCCAACCAACTGAGCCACCCAGGCGTCCCGATTAATCTGCTTTTAACATCTTTCTAATCTCGTATTAAGCTCCAGTTTATAAACTCATTTCCTTTTTTTTTTGGAAACATGTTCAAAGTTGATCCAAGTTCTCCATTTTGTTCATAAAATTTAAAAAAGAATACAAGTGAATTTCAAATGTGGTTAGTCTCTCTCCTTAAATTGTCAAAGAAAAATAAATGTTCTAGTTAAAGATAATAAAGGTCTCCTCCTTCACATAATGTTGCACAACTGTACCTGCCCACATATAGGCAGTTGCTCCAATGTTGAATTTCATATAGTTAGGTGGCCCCTGTTGGCAAGCTCCTGTCAAAAATAAATACAATATACAAACTGAGCAGGAAACCTCTTCCTTACTCAGAATGTGGTGTTTCCATAGCTGTCTGGGCCAAACTAACTCTTTTTACAGTACAATTAAAAACTACTCCATGAACATCTTTAGAAAAAATGAAAATTGTCAAAACTTATCAAATCATTGGCAAGTTGCTGGTCATCCAAAACAGCATTTAAATTACAAAACTGTTTATATACTGGTTTTGAATAAATTAATACAAACATATCGGAATGCTGGAAGTAAATTAGTGCTGATTTATAGTGACCAGTAGGATTGCATACATCTTACGGCATTTTGATTTGCTCTCTTGCCCTGTCTTCAACTTTTACTTTCCTGTCTTGATTCTACCACGAAAATTTAATGTTTATTTATCATGTATCTTGTGGGAATTTTAAAAAAATCACTGTATAATTTTTAGTTAGAATACTCTGAAGTCCTTAAAGTGAGGCCCTGTAATGTCACTGGGGCACTCCAGTTGGCTAGCATTATTTGAAATCTACTTTAGCAGCATAGAAACTAATATATTTTCCCAATGTCAAAGCTTCTACGTTGCATTTGGGTATAAAACTGAGCTGGTAAACTACACAGGGCCAAATAAAAGCTATCAGATAGAAAATGTGTATTTAAATGTATGCTTCAAAATATAGGAATAGAAGAATAAGTGTTAGAAGATGAGAAACAGACACAAGGGGTTCTATAAAGGAATGGCTCTTGCATTTGTAGCTTCCAGTCAATAACTAGAGGTCAAGTCCTCTACTGCTATATTCTCATTTATAGAATGTATTAAAAAACATGTAGTCTGCTTACTGTTAGTCTGTAGCAGAGTTCAAAATAATATAATTTGCATAGGATTAGACAAAAACATAATAAATGTACATTTCATTAGTACTGATCCTTCTTTGTAGGGCTGCTATAAGAAAATACCACAAACTGTGGAGCTTAAACAACAGAAATTTATTTCTCATTTCTGGAGGCTGGAAGTCCAAGATCAGGATATTGGCAGGGTTGGTTTCTCCTGAGGCCTCTCCCCTTGGCTTGCAGATGGCAAATTTCTGTGTGCTCACATGACCTTTCCTTTGTGCATGCCTTCCTGGTGTCTCTTCCTCTAATTATGTGGACCCCAGAGGTACTGGATTATGGCCCCATAGTTATGATCTCATTTAAACCTACTGCCTATTTAAAAGCTCCATCTCTGAAACAGTCACACTGGGGAAGACCTTCGACATATGAATGGGAGGGGGGCCAAATTCAGTCCATAAATAACACCTTCTTTGTTATTTATATTCCTCAGTATATACTTTATATTTAGGCAGACAACCATCACATATTTTCCCTCACAAACGGATTACAAGAAAATCTCAACACCTCTGCATTGCCAAATGAGAACAGGAGCACAGCAGAGTCTATTTCTCTTCCTTTGTCTATCTCAAGGAAGAATTAAGAGAACTATCCATGGCAGATTTGCAATGGAGATACAGCTGCTCATTTAGTCCTGTTCAGAGCCAAACACTAGGACACACTATTTCTTTTTATCTTTGAAAAATAAGGCAGGTGTGTTACAATTAAATGTCTAAAAAAATGTACCCAGGAAGAATAACACAGTAAGAACTCTGCTGAAACCATGCCAATAAACTGCTCTCCTTTTCCATGTTTCAACAGTTGTATATTTGGAGTAGACCAATATGAGATTCTATATTTAGTAATGGTACACAGAGTACAATGTAATAAACCTAAAATTATTCTTTTTGATCTGGGTAATTTCAGTAAAGTGGCACATTATAATTATAGACAGCCTATAGTGTTGTTGTAGCTTAGAAAATGTTCTTTTTTTCAAAATCATATAATTGTTTAGTTTTTATTTTGGAGAAGGAAAATTACTTTTCCTCTACTTCAACTGAAGAACATATGAAGGTATTACAAACTAATGTGGGCTTCTTCTAGATGGTCCCTATATTTTCACATTTTTATTCAACCTTGGGATCTCCACATGACTGCATGCAGGCTCGGAAACCCTGAAGTCATAAACATCTAGGGCACAAACAGAATGATCTGATAAGAGGGAACCTGGATGCTGATTTTTGTAACTGGTGCTAAGTAGCAAAACCAAATCTGAACAGGTGATGTTTTAAGCGAATGATTGGTTAAACTGCTAACTTTATTCCAGAAGAAGATTTAAGGTGGCGTACAAGGATATGTAAAGCATAACAAAATATAATAAAGACTAAGGTGGAAGGGAAAGAAAAAGAGAAAACAAATAAGAGAACAGAAAATGAAATGAGACTAAGGAAATGGCCTACCATGCTGATTTTTGCACCTGCGAGAGCAAGCACACTGGGGCTGAGCTTTCCAGCAGCCTAACTTGAAGAGGGAGACACAGTCACATAGTTCGTAGTCTCAGAAAGATAAACCAAACCAATTAATTGCTCATGATTAGTACAATTATTATTGGTACTAAAATTAAGTATTTCTACTGTGGATACTCATAAAGGAGGCAAGGTATGACTTGGCAACATCCTGTTAATAGCTTATGAAACATCTTCATTTTCAGCCAGAACATGTCAAGAGAAGAGCCATTAAAGAGAGAATTGCTTGCTTCTTCAGGGAGCCATAGATACTATTTTTTAGATGTCTGACCTTGTTTACACCTATTGTCTCTTCGTAATTATTAATAGCAGCAAATACACTCTCAAAAATGTCCCAGTTAGGATAAGAGATAATAGACTCACTCTCTATATAAAAATTAAGTGTTTTCTTTTTTAATGGAAAGATTTATGTGACAGCCAAGTTGCATAACCTTTTGACACTCCAAACTCCTCATATCTAATATGAATGATACAGAGGGTAACCGTCATTTAAAAATGTTTTTCTCTGGGCACCTGGGTCAGTTAGGCCTACAACTCTTGGTTCAGGTCATGTTCATGGTTCAGGTCAGTTCAGATCATGATCTCAGTGTCATGGGATCAAGTCCCACATCAGGCTCTACACTCATCAGGGCGACTGCTTGGGATTCTCCTTCACCCTCTGTCCTTCCTCCTGCTCTTTCTCCCTCTAAAATAAATAAGTTTAGCTTTAAAAAAATTTTTTTCTCTATGTATTACCTTGCTAGAACTGTCATAATAATGTGCCACAGACTAGGGGGCTTAAATTACTGAACTTTATTTTGTTTCAATTCTAGAGATTAGAAATCTGACTTCAAGGTGTCAGCAGGGTTGGTTTCTCCTGAGGCCCCTCTCCTTGGCTTGAGGTTGACCATCTTCCCCCTGTGCATACACATGGTCTTTGTGTGTGTGTGCGCGTCTGTAGAATCTCCTCTTCTCATACAGATACCATTCACATTGGGCAGGGCTTTACCCATAGGACCTCACAGTATCTTAATCCCCCGTTTAAAGACCCTATCTCGAAATACAGTCACATTCTGAGGTACTGGGAATTAGGATTTTAATTTAGGAATTTGGGAGAGAAAACAATTCAGCTGATAATGCTTAGCATATATATTTATTTGCTTACTGCTGCTGAAGAATACTTTACATCAGAGTTCAAACGGAGTGATCATAAGAAAGCTATCTGCTTTCCCCATTGTTCTGACAGAGCACACAGTTTCTACTAAGGTTCTGATTGAAATTAGACAGAGGGTAGAATGTGCTCCATCTTTTTGAAACACTTGGTTCTAGTGTAGTGGGACAGATGTGTAGGTTCCCAGTTTAACACCCTTAACTTTATGTCCTACATATTTCTCTGTATACTTTCTGATTTATAATGCACTACTCCACTTCCCAAACATACTTTGCTCATTCATGTCTCTGGGTATTTGTTTCCCTTTGATTTAAAAGTTTTTTCCACTACTGTAAAAATCCTACATATGCTTTAAATGCACGATTAATAAGCTTCCCTGATTCAATCCTTCATAATTAGTTGACCTTTCTTCTGCCTTATGCTACAGTTAGCTATGCTTTTATAAAATCCTTACTAGACTGTAATTCCACGGAGATAAAGGTTATGTCTTTTTTATTTGCACACTTCTCTTCTCTGATCTACCACTGCTTCCTAATTTTTCTCCTTAACCCTGGGTATGTATTATAGCATTTAATGCCCGGCCTCATGCCCAGCATATGGTAACTGAATAAATCAAGTGATGAACAATTGATTATTTGCTATCTACACACTACGTTTAGCATTGCTTTACTCCAAGATAAACATTATATTCTCCATGGGCCATAGTGGCTTTTTTTCTGTCACTGGAAAACTCATGACATTTGCATTTGTGATTTCCTCAACCTAGAATGCTTTCCTCCTACGATTTTCTAATTTTAATTCAGGTCTCAGTTCAATTGTCACATCTTCAATAGCCTTTCCCTGATCACCCCAGTTAAAACAGTTTGCCTGTTAAGTCATTAGTTTCCTTTATTTTTTCACAGGATTCAGGACTACCTGAATTCACTTATTTATTCATATTTATTCACTAAAATGTACACTCAGTGAGGACAGGGCACTATCATTTCATTAGTTTGTCTCCATTATAAAACAGCATATTGTAGGCCCCTGAAAAATGATGAATGAATAAATGACAAAAGTTTATATTTCATGTTATGTACCTCAAGAAGATGATATATATCCTCTATCTTTATTTCATTTGATGAAAAATATGTTATCAAAGTAACAATGGTAAATATTTTGTTCAATTAATGAAGACAAGGTTCATTCAACCAAAATAAAAACTGATAATACTCTCATGAATATGCAACCAATACTCTGAAAAAATATTCTATAGACAGTATTGTCTATCTACAGACAATATATTATATTAGATATATATTGTATTGTATATATATGTATTATATATATACAATATATATTGTATTAGACTTACCAATACTAAGGGTGTGTGCATGTGATTAAAAAATACTTATACACCAAAAGCACAAGCAACAAAAGGAAAAATAAAATGGACTTCATCAAAATTTGAAACTTTCATGCATCAAAGGACATTATCAAAAAAGTAAAATAAAGCCTGTGGAATGGAAAAAAATATTTGCAACTATATATCTGATAAGAGTCTAATTTTTAGAATATTTCACGATCTGTTACAACTCAACAACAAAAAGACAACTCTGTTAAAAAATAGGCAAAGGACTTGAACAGACATTTTTCAAAAAAGATAAACAAGTGGCTGGCAAGCACATCAAAAGATGGTCAATATTTTTAGTCCTCAAGGAAATGTAAATCAAAACCACAATGATGTACCATTCCACATTTACTCGGGTGGTAATAACAACAACAACAACAATAATAATAATAATAGATAATAGCAAGTATTGGCAAGATGTTAACAAACTGTAAGCCTCATACATTGCTGGCAGGAAGGTAAAATGTTTCAGCCACTGTGGAAAACAGTTTGGTATTTCCTCAAAAAGTTAAATATTAAATTATCATATGACCTTAAAATTCTATTCTTAAGCATATACTCAAAAGAATTGAAAAATATATTCAAACAAATACATGTACATGCATGCTTTTAATAGCACTTTTCCTAATTATAAAAAAGCCATGAAAACTGCCCAAATGCCATTTATGGATGAGCCTCAAAAACGTTATCGTGACAGAAACCAGACACCACAGGTCACATATCATATGATTTATATGAGATATCCAGAACAGACCAATCAAAAAAGATATGGGGCAACTGGGTGGCTCAGTCACATAAGAATCCGACTTTTGATTTTTATACAGGTCATGATCACAGGGTTGTGAGACGGGTGTGAATCCCTGCTGGGTGTGAAACCTGCTTGAGAGTCTTTCTTTCCCTCCCTCTCTGCCCCCTACATGCTTACTTGCTTGCTTACATGCTTGCTTGCTCTCAAAGGAAGGAAGGAAGGAATAAACAAACGAACAGACAAATGGTGGGTAAGGGAAAGGGAAAGAAAGGATGGACGAACACAGTTTGGTGGTTGCTCAGGGCTGGAGGAAGAAGGGATGGGGAGAATCTCTGCAATGATTAAAGAGTTTTACTTTGGAGTGATGAAAATGTTTTGGAACTAGACAGAGGTGATACTTGCACAACAAATATACTCAATGGCACTGAATTGTTAACTTTAGTCTATATGTTATGTGAATTTCACCTCAATAAATTATTTTTAAGACTTATGGCTCTGATTCTTTTGGAGAGCAATATTTAATTTCCTTGACACAGACATCAAGTATGTTTTCTGTGTAGGATACAAACTTTGTAATATATAAATAATCATGTAAAAGTACAGTTTACTTATACCTATAATACCACTAGTACAAGCTTAGTTGTATTTAGAGAATGAGAATGTTCTTTTCTTTTTAGGCTGAAAGATTTCCTATATTACAAAGAGATTTGTCTATCTAATTTCTTATCTCAACCTCCAGTAACCACAGCATTCCCTTTTGGACAATATTCAAAACTCATAATGGACACATTAGGATATTCAATATGATTTTCTTGATCAGTAAGTATTCAAATGAGACATTTACAATTAATTATTGAATCCTTCTTACTACTAGGTATTCTTTGGATCATTAAAGAAGCAATCCCATTAGCTGTACCAAGGTGTCCCCACGGAGACCCCAAAGGAACTAGTACATACTGAGATTGGATGTCACACTAAGCTATAATAGCCCTGGAGGCCAATTCAGCTTTGAATTGATGGGCTTTGACCACATCAGCCCTTTGACCCAAATTGCCCCTCCATGTGAAAATAGGTGAAGATGGTGAATGGCTGAGTCATTTCTCAGTCTGTGGTCTCCATAAGGAGACAGCTATAATGAACCCCAAATATTCTACATAAAACATTCCTATTATGGGTTGAAGGGTTGAACTGTCTCCTCCTCAAATTCATACACTGATGTCCTAACTCCCAGTACTTCATAATGTGACCTTGTTTAGATATATTCTTTGCAGAGATAACAATTAAAGTGAGGTCATTAGGGTGCATCACAATCTAATATGACTGACGTCTTCATAAAAAGGGAAAACCTGGACAGAGATAAGGAAAGATGATGTGAAAAGACACAGATAAAAGATGGCCACATACAAGTCAGGGGAAAGAGGCTTGGAGCAGATCCTTCCCTCAATACTGAGAAGCAATCAACCTTGACAGCACATTGATTTTTGGACTTCTAGGTTCAGTTTTTGTTGTTTAAACTACCCAGTCATTAGTATTTTGTTACAGCAGCCCTAGCAGACTAGTATAATTCATAACCCCTTTCTCACTTGCCCATTTTCCTAGAAGGACTAGGAAAAAAAAAAAAAAACTCCTTAACATAACTTCTAAAGTATATTTTTAAAGAAACTTTATTTTCCGGGACGCCTGGGTGGCTCAGTTGGTTAAGCAGCTGCCTTCGGCTCAGGTCATGATCCCAGCATCCTGGGATTGAGTCCCACATCGGGCTCCTTGCTCGGCAGGGAGCCTGCTTCTCCCTCTGCCTCTGCCTGCCTCTCTGTCTGCCTGTGCTCGCTCTCTCTCTCTCTAATAAATAAATAAAATCTTTAAAAAAAATTTAAAAAAAAAAAGAAACTTTATTTTCCATCAACCTTACTTCTATTTTCTATTTAAGAATCTGTGGAAGTACAGTTTAAGACCATTCAGCAGTTGTTCCTACCCATTCAGTGGTCTGAGCAGTGGGATCTACAGACCAGTCTTCAATAGGGAACTGGCGGATGGGAGGCATTAATGGTATCTGCACATCTTCAGACAGATTGAGTAGCAATAAACTCAGGAGCTAGTATGGTTCATTCAGCCTGCAATCTTTAGTCATGGCTTTTCAGCAGTAGCCTGCTGTTCCTTTTCAATCTCCTCAGAAACTCTATAAAAGCAGAGATCAGGCATGACCACCCACGGGTATTCACCACAGATGGTGCCACACATGCGCAGAATGTCAACACCCTCCACATTAGACTTGCTAACTGAGAGCTCTTGTTGTGATACCAGATGGCGATGTCCACACAGCATAGAAGAGCAATGGTAGGCAGGTTAATATAAGTTGTCTCTATTAGGGGCTGTAGTTAGCCCAAGGATCAGCATCTGGAAGTTGGGGTTCCCAGAAGGCTGCATGGATTTGGTTAGTGAAGTTTCCAGGAGTGAAGCAGCCAGCAACAGGAGGGTCTTTAGTGGAAGCAACAAACTGTAGCATTGGTCAGTGACCAGTATTCCTGGGTGATAGCATACTGACATCAGCCAAGTTTTTTATGGCAATAATAGCCTGAGTTGCTAGCAGACGCTTCTCCCAGTTTCTCTTAAGATTTATGAGGTAGATGCTATCACCTTTCCTTTTGTAGATCTATTGTTCCATCTGAAAGTCAATATTGGTGCCAAGGTTCCTGCTCCTTGAGGACATCCTCCTCCCTCATTTGCCTGATATCAAAGGCTCTGAACATTGTGGAATTTCCCTGTAAGTTATGATGGGAACACAGAACAACGCCATATGGACCCCTCTCTGGGTAGAGTTCCAAGTTGTTTTTTTTTCCCCCAAAAGTGGCATATATTACTTTTAAAAATCAAAATAAAATAAATAATGTTATATAAAAAACCAGTGCAATGTTTAATTCTAGGAATGGGGGACAAAATAGCAATTACTGATTTAAATATGTTAGTTTTTATATCAGATAATGATATTTGCTTAATATTCATTTTCACTAAAATATTTTCTATCGTGTTAAGAGCATATAGTCAGTTAAATATTGCATCTTTCCTCACTCACATTTTGATGTGATTTTTTAAATGAGTATCCAGTTACCATGGCAATAAATGACATAGGAATGCATAGATTAAATTGGAATGGAATCAAACACCAGATAAATTCAGAATGCATGCAACACCTTCATTTCAGACAAGTACTTTTTCTATCCCCACCATCTTTGTAAATGGTAGTCAATCCAAACAATCTGTCTTTAAAAAATATGATCCTAGAATATGCATTTCTGGTGATTGGAGTCCAACATAGTCACTGCAAAAAGTTATGGTCAGATTTTACATATATCACTTAATCATAGTTTTTTTAACAAGAGGATGAA
>RCUC01137510.1:0-20160 GCA_003697995.1 Taxidea taxus jeffersonii | reverse complement strand
TTTTTTTAATTTTTTTTTTTTTTTAATTTGTCAGAGAGAGAGAGAGAGAGAGCGAGCACAGGCAGACAGAGCGGCAGGCAGAGGCAGAGGGAGAAGCAGGCTCCCCGCCGAGCAAGGAGCCCGATGTGGGACTCGATCCCAGGACGCCGGGATCACGACCCGAGCCGAAGGCAGCTGCCTAACCAACTGAGCCACCCAGGCATCCCTGTGCGCGTGTTTATACCGCCGGCGGCAAATCGGGTCCCTTAAAGCAGAACTGGGAGCCCCGCTTCAGAACCCGCCTCCCACCGCTCAGATTCACACCCCCTCTTCACCTCCAATACTAGATGCTTCGGTATCGAAGGAATAAGCTTTTCTGAAGAACCCAAGCCCGTGACATCTGCTACACAGGGCCCCAAACCAGTTTCTTTCCAACTTCTAATTCTATTAAAGGACCAAACGTGCAACTTACCAGGCGGTGTGTTACAGGAGACTCTCTTTTAAACAAAGTCTTCTTGGGCCACGAGGGTGTGAAAGCAAGCACCGACTGAGTCCTTGGGCCTCTAGAGGATGTGGAAGTTGGGAGGGGATGAAAGACTTCACTTCTCCCACTGGATTTCCTTCCAAACAGTGCTCCCACTGCAAAAACAGCGAAGCGTGAGTGTGACATAATGCAGGAGGCATAATGTAAGACGCGGGGTGAACTCAGGACGTGAACCACGTGCGTGAGGAAGGCCCCTGGAGGGTGTTTGCTGAAACTGGGCAAGGGAATGAATCAAGAAATGAATGACTGCTCATCTCTTTGCCAGGAAAATGAGATGTGAGATGTGTTCCCCTTGCAGTGGGGAGGGAGGTGGACTATGGAGCCTAAAGAGAGTGCTTCTCAAAGAGTGTACTGCTCATCCTGGGTGTGGGCTGCAATGCACATTCCCTCCCAGATATACTGAATTAGACCAGCCGGCAGGTGAGATGCCTGGGAGATTCTACCCAGAAACAAACTGGGATTTGGTTAAAGAATGACTTTATTTTTTAGTCGTTCTTATGGTGTTATTGATAATATGATCTTTGTAAGTGCTTCTGAACACTTTTACAATTTCAGAATCCACATAGGAAGAAAGAAAAACTTGAAGGAAAAAAAAAAAAAGATGTAGAACCGGATCCTGGATAACATTAGAATCTCATGCCTTATAGTGTCCGTGGCTGAGTCAGGTCAAGCTCATGACACTGGAACGGGGATTTAGGTGAGCACAGGAGACTCGCCATGGAAGCAAGTGGGCACTTTCCCAGACTCAGGAGTGTCTGAGTAAATCCCACAGGTGCCAGGGAGATGGGATGCCCGTCTCTTAACCCTCACCCTGCACCTCAGGCTAAGGGACACATGCTTTCTTCACAGATCTGCTGGACATAAACCCTTAAAGCCACACTGGGCTTTATCTCTGGTGCACCTGCTTATGTCCCCTGGTCCTCAAAGGCCCAGCCACAGGCTCTCATAAAGACTTGAATGAGGGCAGGTCTTGACAGACGGTACAGAAGAAATTCATGCTATGAAGTGACTATTACCACCCAGCAGGTCACCAGCCAGTGGCCTCCCCATTCTTGTCACCCGCAAGTGGGCCCGTCTGTACCATCTGTGCAATTCTTTGGTTACACCCTCATTCTTCTGCCTGTGGCTGTCACATGCCTGGAAGCCTCTCCTTCCATCCCCTGGACCTGCTAGATTATCAGTTCTCAGGACTGTACTGAGGAGCCCCTCCTCCAGGAAGCCTTCCCTGAAACCCCTTCTAGTGGACTTGCCACTCCATCCCCTGCTCTTAATACAATCGCAGAGTAGAATAGTACGTCGGGCTCCCTTTCCCCAAGGAGTTTGCCTGTTGATGAATAAGAGGTCTCTACGAATGCAATGAGATCACCTCAACTTACAGTACTCAAGAGAAAACACTGAATTTTGTAAAACGTGAAGTCTGCAGAGGGTAACAAAAGACATAGGAAATACTTTTTAACTCCCCACTAAATGAGATCTGTAAAAAACAGGATCCTCGGGGAAGGTGTATTTACAATCTGTGCTGAGGAGACTCTGGATGGAAAGACGATTTGTCACCAAGGCCCTTCCTCTACTCAGGAAGTGTCCCGCTCAGTCTATGCAGACGGAACAGGGCCAACCTGGACCCAAGCCCATCCTGGTCCCCAGGAGGCAGAATGGGGCTCAGAACGCAGAATACTGCACCCCCAGCCCCAGGGATGGGCTCAAGGACAGGCACCAGCCCCAGGTTGAGCCCACTAGTCTTCCCTGGGACTCTCGCCAAGCTTTGGGGAAGCCTTCTGCTGCGTAAGTATCAGCTGTGCGGCTCCCAAAGGGCTTCCAGGAATGAGGGAACCAGAGGAAAACAGAGCTGAGATGCAAAGAGAAAGGCACAGCCCTAGGGTGCCGAGCCCCCAGACCAGCAGTGGCTGGGCCTGCCCAGCTCAGTTCGAAATATGGAGAGTTCTGCTTTTCTTAGGTGAGTTTCAGTTCAATTTCTGGCACCCAGAGTGGTGGGCGGAGCGATGCCCAGGTCCTAGTTCAGGGAACTGGTAAATATGTCACCTTGTGTACAACAGGGGGCTTCCCAAATGGGATTAAATGAAGGTCCCTGATTTAAGGAAATTGCCTGGATTATCTGGGTGGGTCAGAAATGTAAACCCAGGTGTCCTTCTAAGAAGGAGGCGGAGGGAGAGCTGACAGGCAGAAAAGAGGAAGGCCATGTGCTCCCAGAGGCAAGATGCTGGCGTGCTGGCTCTGGGATGGAGCAAGGGGCCAGGACCCATGGCAGGCAAGGAGCGTGGCTGGGAATGCTGGAAGAGAAGCAAACCTTCTCCCCGGAGCCCTGGAGGGAGTGGGCCGTGACCACACCTCAACTTCAGTCCAGCCACACTGATTCCCAACCCACCCTCCAGAATGCTAAGAGAAGAAATCTGGGTTGTTTTAAGCCATGAAGTCCACAGTGATTTGTGAAAGCAGCCACAGGAAACCCACACATCTGCTCATATGCACATCCCCTATTCCATTCATCAGACCCCTTCAGGGAGAATGCGGGCTAGCCACCTTCCCCTGACTCCTGCTCCCTGCACAAGAGCTCTAGCCAGCTGCTGGGGGGTTGGGGGGCGGGGGAGTGCACACACTGTCCTTGCTCTGCAGGTCAGGGGGCAACATACCGCATTTGCCCATGGTAGGCACCACAGCAGGACAGGGCGTGAGGGAGCTGGAGGAGGGGGCGGGTAGGGGGGACGTGGCTTTAGGGTCCCATGAAGGAAAATGAAATGAAACAAAAAACTTACCTGCAGTCTTAAAGCCAGAGCTTTCCGCACTGGGCCAAATCAAATGGGGCAAGTCCTAAAAAATCCAAAAGTTACTAATGAAGAACATGCTTATGAGAAGTGCCTACAAGTCATTTTCATGAACACGGACAGGAGCTAAACTCCTACCCAGAAATCTGAAACAAAATGTTTCCAAGTGAATCATCCCCACCAAGAGTCCAGGATTATCCCCTTTCCCACAGAGGCCAGCAACCCAGCCATGACTGCATTTTGGGAAGCTGTCCCGGAAGGCAGCACTGCAGGGTCAAAATTTCATGTACCCAGACCTGAGTTCAAATCCCAGCTCTGCTTCTCACTAATCCTGCAACACTGGCTGATCCTCCAGCCTCTGAATTCTCAAGATTTTGCAAATTCCAACAGAGAGGCTCCTAAGATACCAGATACGGAGTCCAGAGAACCGGGTTCTAGCGGGAATCATTTCCTTGCTGTGTATCCTCAGCCAAGTCTCTCAGCCTCTCTGAGCCTCAGACCCTCATCTAAAGAGTGAAGACTCTTTAGAGACTCTTTAGATTCTCTCACCCCAGTCTAGACTTGCCCATCCAGCACTCTACTGTACGTGTCTTCCTGGGCAAAGTCAACCAGACCAGAACAGATTTCCTGACGGTCCCACGGGGCTTTGGCGTATTAGCCAATGGTGCCTCTATTCTTCCACTTGCTCAGGCCCAAGTCCTCGGCTTCATCCTTGACACCTCTCTCTCTCTCAATCCACAGCCGATCCCAGCAAATCCCACTGGCTCCACCTTCGAAATACATTGGAAACCCACAGCTAGCAGCCCACCATTCACCACCCTGGTCCAGTACTCCTCCGTCCTGGCCTGGTCTCCCACCCACCTCTTCTCTTGTAGCCACTTCTGCCCTCGTCCTCTGTCCTCACCCCTGTCACTGGAGTGCTTTAGAAAAATGAGCCACAGTGCGTCAATTTCTGGCTCCAAACCTGTATGGCTTCCACCTTATTCAGAATAACAGCCGGGATCCTAGGCATAAGCCACACGGCCTTCCCTGATATGGCCCCTCCTCAACCTCCTGGTCTCCTGTCGTCCACCCCTTCCCTCACTCCGGGGACCCCCAGGTCTCCCTGCTGCTCCTGGACCACACCAAGCACACTCTGCCTCTGGCCTCTGGCCTTGCTATCAGGGCACTCGGGAAAGCTCTTCTCCTAGACATGGCCTTGCGTTCCCTCGTTCCACTCAGGGCTCAGCTCACCTGTCTCCTCCTCCAAGCACGCTCCCTGACCAGTGGCGACTAGAGAGCACTCGCTGCCATCTCTCCCAGTCCACTCTGCCCGCTGTACTTCTCTCTGCAGCCCAAACCACCACCTACTACAGCTCAGATTGGTACCACTGTTTACTTCCTTCTCCTGCCCCGAGAAGGCAGATCTCTTAAGAGAGCCTGCCTTGTTCTCTACTGTCCCAGCACCCGGAGCAGAGCCTGCAACCCAGAAAGCCGTCCCCGAACACCGGAAGTGAATGGCTGACTCAGAGCCTCTTGTCCACTCAACCCTTCACAGCCTTCTCTCCTGCCAGCAAACTCCTGACAGAGCTTTCCGCCACGGTGAGAACGCTGCAGAGTCTGGGCTGTCCAACATAGCAGCCTCTAACACCCGAGGCCATGAAGCACCTGAAATGTCTAAGTTTAAATAACCACACGTGGCTAGAGGCTCCTGCAATGACAAGGCATCTTGAGCAACGTGGGAAATGGCTGGAACTGGCTCTCAGTTTCCCCTCTGCAAGAAAGGACAGATGATAAGTTTACGCTAAGCATGTATCTTCAGGCACTTTCTGGTAGGGCCTGGGGACACTTGTCCCCAGGAATGTTCTGGCCCTGGTTTCTCAGAGAGGAAAGCAAATGCAAAGCAGGCCAGGTGAGTGGGCTCTGAACCTGGGGGCCTTCTTGGGAGCCTAGGGCAGGCCTGGTGGGGGCAGGTTTTCTCCCCTGCAAAATGAGCCGGACACATCCCACCTCATGGGACAGGAGCAAGTGGAAGGACCTCGTGAAGACATTCTGTCATGGGACCTTTTTAAAGCTCAGTAAATTGATACAGCGTTATTACTCACTCTTCTCTAGTGAAAATCTAATAACAGAAAATGAACAGAATCCCCTTTAAAGATTCACAGATTACAACTCTGTAGCAAGTGTAGCAAGCCCCTTGGGCCCTGCCAGGAGAAAACCAACAGAACCAGGGAAGCCAGCCCCTGCGGAAGGGCAGGGAGGACCCCAAGGCAGTGAGGGGAAAGACCATTGGACAGGGCAGTCCTGGGAACAGAAGCCTAGCTCTGCCAGGAGTCCGTGAGAGGGGGTGAGGGCTGGAGAGGGAAGTGGCCATAGGTACACCAAGGGCAGATCACCTGTCCTGGACACCAGCCATAGGGGGAAATGGGTGAGGGAGAGCACAAATTAGGGGGTGGAGGAGACTCAGAAGAAACACTCACCAAAAGCCAGGGGCTAAGTGGTGACCACTGAACCTGGGGACTGGGGCGGGGGTTGCAGACCAAGGCCCAACTGGAGGCCAGCTTTGGAGGAAGGGGCAAGGGGAATCTAGGGAGACAGGAAGTCTCTGTGCCTTCCCAAATCTGGGGCCACAGAGGGAGGGGCGGATGGGAAGTGGATAAATGCAGCAACCAAGAGAGTGCACTCGGGAAAACTCCAGCCAGTAATCCCAACTGCTCTTCTAACAACCGCTACACTGCGGGGGAGCATGGGGGGGGGATGGGGGCCTGCTCACCTCTGCAAAGTAGGTGTCTATGGGAACAACTCGCCCACCTCTCGCACCCTCCCGCGAGACTTACAGACCAGGAATCTGAAGCACAAAAAGTGAAGCGCCTGGCCTAGGTCATAGGGTTTTTAGGTTTCAGGGCGAGATTCGAGATTCGATCCAGGCGGCTGGCAAAGCCCTGCGGGGTTCCACCTTGCCTGGGACTTTGCGGGCCTGAGCGCCAAATACTAAGGAACACCCGAGGCATCCTACTCAGACCCTGCCCTCCCTCCGATAATCTCCCCAACTCGAAGGGGCCTCCCCGCCGCCAGTGTAGACGGAGCTCAGGCAAGAGAGTACTACAGGAGGAGACTGGGGGCGGGCCTTCCTTACCTGCGTGGTCTGCTCGGGCCCCGCCCCAAGGGCCGCAGAGGGATCCGGGAGAGGCTGCCCGCCGAGGGGGCGCCCGAGGAGATCCGGGCCCCCGGGATGCCAACTTCGGCCCCCGGGCCCAGCGGGCAGCGCCAGGGCGGCGGTCAGGAGGCTCCAGGCCAGCATGGACGTGGCGCGCCCCGCGGCGCCCGCCGAGCCCATCGCCCCTCCGGACCCGGGACCCCAAAGTGGCGGGCGAGCCGGAGTCGCCGGAGCTTCCGGACCCCAGGCCCGCCCCGCCGCGGAGCATGCTCAGTGTGAGCCACCCTGGAAAGTTTTCTGGAATGGACTCTGGCATCTGGGGCTGGGAGGGCGGGGAGGCTGCTGGGAGCGGGGCGGGCGTGGGAGGGAGGGAGCGAGGCCAGGGCCACACTTGGGTTTGCTCGAGTCCCGCCCAGGGCCTCAGCTCCACCCGAATGGGATTCAGATGGGGTCACCCCTCTGCTCCCCAAAATTTCAGAGCTTCCAAGTGCTCCTCCACTGATGCCTACCCAGTCCTCAGTCAGAACCACCTCCTTCAGGAAGCCTTCCCTGACACATGCACACACCATACTGGACTGAACCCAGAATCTGCTCCAGACGCACCAGCCCCTTATTAGAGAACTGAGAAGCATTTGGAGAGGCAGAGCCCTGTGTGATGGCGAGCCCAGAGAGAACAGGACAGCATAGATGACCTGGGAGAGAGACTGGCAGATCCTGAGACAGAGGGAAAGGCCTCTCTCACTTTCTATTGGATTTAGCTCAGTCGCATTGGGCTCCTACTGCCTGAGCCCCTAATGCGGAGTAGCCCCTGGACTTGCCCAAGTACCCAGACAGGTAGTCAGGCCAGCCACTCTGGGACGTCTCTGGGGAACCAGAGAGAGGGGGTTGGTTTCTGGAGCCAGGAGGCTTGAACTCTCCATGGGGGTAGGGTTGTGCCTTGCGGGGGGAGATAGATACTGGGAGGAGGCCAGGTAGAGCAGTTTCTCTGCTTCCCCTGAATCCTCAGTGACTTGCTCCTTGGGGAGAAGGAGGGCAGCCTGTCATGCAGTCTCAGGCCAGGAAGCCTGGCACCTGGTACTTCCCTTTCCCTCCAACCCCTCCAAGGACAGGCCCTCCCTAACTCAACATGGACAAAGGAGTAAGGTTTGAGATTCTGAAAATTTATTATGGAGGCTTCCCACCAGAGGTACAGTGCCCTGGGGGGGGGGGGGGTCCTGGCAAAATGCCAGGAGTAAGACAAAGGCTAGAGGCTAGCATATTGCGGGACCATCAGTTCTATTTGACATGAGTCATTTAAAGGATGATTTTAATACCCAAGCATCTTTATAATAAAGTAAAATCCAAGAAACACTATATTTTTAAAACTAAATTTTGAGTATCCAAAGAAATAGCCAACATAAAAAGCAGAACTTTAGGTTATTGTCCCATACACGTTCCCAGAAGCCTTGGAGGTGCTTCGAAGGAAACATTTAAGCAGCCCAGAGTAGAAGAGAGGGTCCTGAAGCTGGCCAGACACAGCTGTTAATATATCAGTTCCATTTCCTGGTGATCAACTTCTCTCTAGTTGTCCGTTACTTCTATGAGAAGAAAGTCTGGATACTAGTTGCCATCTTGCCCACCTGGAAGGTTGATGAAGTATAAAAACTAGAAATGCGATGGACATCCAGATTAAGGATACAAAATTCCCCTTCTCTGTTGCAGTGGATTCCCTTGGTACAAGCTTCAAAGGTACGTGTGTTCACTGCTGTATCCCCAGTACCCAGGACAAGAGCTAGCACCTAGTAGCTGCTCAGTAAATGTTTGCTCAAGGAAAGAACAGATGCTGAATTCATCTGGTTATCTCCCCACACATCCATGAGATCCCCGATGTCTGGACCTTGTCTGATTCCTTGCCGGCCTGGCACTGGTTCCATCAGCAGGTTCTCTGTAAAGGCTGAGCGAATGAATGACCCCACAATGTCTCGTTCTTAGTGGGGGCTCCGTGTAACAGTCTCTCTACACATCATCATAGAGGAAAGTACTGACTATTCATGGAAGAATAGGATTAAAACAGAGGCTTCAGGCTAACAAGTTCAGAGGCGGTGGCAGACTATGCGGTCCAAAGAGGACCAACTGGTACAGATAGGAACAGGACAGGAGAGGGACCTCGCTTAGCCACTCTGACCCAGACCTTCCTCACCAGGAAGATGAACAGAGAATAGTAACCCTCTCTGAGGGAGTTGAGAAAGTTACTGACATCATCAAGCTAAATGCTTAGCACATTGTACACGCTCAGTAAACTTAACCGAGGAACACCCTCCCCCGTGGCTGAGGACCCCCTACCCCAATTCCTTCCGGAGAAGCCAAAAGGCCCCGGGAATCCTCCGAAAGCTCCTCGGGCTGAACCCCGCGCCTCCTCCCAGGCATGCTCAGTACAAGAGCAGGCCGGGGCGGGGCGGCTCGAAGTTTCGGGCAGACTGCCCAAGCTCCTCCCTCTGGCGGGGCCGCGCGGGGAAGGGGGGACCGGTGCGAGAGGAAGGAGAGCGCGCAGCCCGGAGGAGTCGGCGGAGCGCGCCGCGCCCCTGCCCGCCCGGGCCGTGAGTCCGCTGTCGCCGAGCTGGCGGGGACGGTGCCCCGGGCGCCGGGCCGGGGCGGCGCGCGGCGGCGGGGACGATGCGGCCGGCCGGTCGCCTGAGCGCCCCCAATGGCCCGGGGCGGGGCGGCCTGCAAGAGCGACGCGCGCCTGCAGCTGGGCCGGGACGCGGTGCGGCCGGCGCCCGCGCTGCTGGCCCCCGCGGTGCTGCTGGGCGCCGCGCTCGGCCTCGGCCTCGGCCTCTGGCTTGGCTGCCGCGCCTCCCGGTCGCGCCCGCGGCATCAGGTAGGTCCACCGGGCGGGTGGCCTGATGAGGGGCGCGCGCGGGCCTCCTGCGCCCCGTCGGCGCTGGAGCGAGATCGCGGGCGTCGCGCGCACCGGGTCCTGCCCCGGCTTCCACTCCAGGCCGGGAGAGGGTTGGAAACCGAGTCCAGAGGGGAGCGGCGGAGTGACAGGAGCGCACCAGCCTGGGGTCCCCCAAAAGTGTCTGCTCCGTCCGACTCCGCTGTGCCTTCACAGGCAGCCACTAAAGCCCACGGAGGCCTCTGCCTCTCATCGGGAGCACCAAAGGTCTGGCCTCGCGGGGGCCGAGGGGCCCGGCTGAGCCGGCTGTGGACAGGAGGGCTGCGATTCCCAGCCCTGTCCATTCTGCTGCTTGCCAGGTGGGTTACCTAAATAGCCTCTGCACTCCCAGCTGCCATCCTGGCATGAGTTCATGCATTCATTCACAATGTCATCCCTAGAGTAAAAGTGTGCTGATCACGCCTGCCAGCCACAGTCCTGTGCAGGATAGACTCGCCCTTGCTGCTGGAGGGTCACAGTCTCCAGAAAACACTAGATGTCAGGTGAAGGTTTGATTGTAGCCCAGGCTGGGGAGTTAGGTGATGGGAAGTGATGAAGCTAGCTAGCCCTTGCAGATGGCTGACTGTGTGCTGGGCACTGAACTAGACTCTACACCTGACTTATCTCATTGACTCCCCAGAACAGCCTTGGCAGTTTGTTCTATTAAGGACCCCATTTTGCATTTGAGGAAACTGAGGTGCACTGTGGTTCAGTGACTTGCCAAAGTGACAGACGTGTGTCTGAGCCCAAAGTCACTGTATTCTCCATGGGTGGCAGTGGTCACAAGAGATTCAGGGATGGCTCGCATGACCGTTGTTACAGAATCGGATGTTGTGGGGAGATGGTGGGCACGCAGCGGACATTTGATCCGTGTGGTGTGATCACTGCCCTGGGTCCTTCCACTTTGACCTCTTTGAGGGATTAAGTCGGGTAGGATCTGAGATGAGGCGCATGGTCTTTTTCCCTGCATTCCTGGCCCATGCCAGAAGGAGACAAGTCCTGCAAATTGCTGCAGACGTCGGGGGGAGTGTTTTGCTGGAAAGGCATGATAAAGGTTGAACGGAACTTACAGAACGAGATGCTTGTAGGTCAGTCAGATTGTCACATCCTGCTGGTGGTTAAGGAACACTGAGGGACACTGGCTTCTTGTGTGAAGAGGGGAGTAACATGCGCACAACCTTCGCTGGGTGTCCAGTTCTGAGCTGAGTGTTTGTGGACTTTTGGTTCTCTATTCCTGCCCCAAACCTCTGAGTGAGGGAGCTGTTATTATCCTCACTTTCCAGAGAAGGAAGTCCAGGCTCCCCAGTGTTGTTCTTGGTCCAGGGGCATGTGATAAATAAACCGTAGGGCTGGGTTTCACCCCCAGTCTGTGGGAACCCCTAAATCAGAGTGTTTAGTGTTCTGCCACCTGGTGACATAGCAGGTAGAATCTGTCTTAGACTGTTCGGACTGCTTTTAAGAAAAATACCATAAACTGTGCAACTCACAAACAACAGAAGCTTCTCTCTCACAGTTCTGGAGGCCAGAAGTCCAAGACCAGGTGCCAGCACAGCTGGGTTCTGGCGAGGGCCCACTTCCAGGTTGCAGACTTCTCACTGTGTCCGCGGAGAGTAGAAGGATCAGGGAATCTCTGGGACCTCTTTTGTAAGGAGGCCTCCACCCTCAGGACCTAATCACCTCCCAAAGGCCCCACCTCCAAATACCATCACCTTGGGAGTTGGGATTTCAACCTATGCTTAGGGAATGGGTCACATACCTTCAGATGGTGGCAATGGCCCATTTCACAGTTGAGTCAGCTGAGGTTCATGGGGTTAACCAAGCTATCTGAGGTTGGGCCCCAGGTCAGTAAGGGCTGCGCTAGTCCAGTTGAAGGTAATGATGGCTCAGACCAGGGCAGGAGCCATGGGGGAGGGGGATGTCTCTGGCTCCAGGGTCAGCTGTGGGATTTTTGGATGATTTAGATGGGACCTTAGCAACAGCCTTCTTTCTAAGCAGGCTCCTTTCCTCCTCTGTTCCCTAAGTCTCTTTTTCTAAAATGCACGTCCAGCAGTATGACTGTCTGGGTTAAAAGCCTCCAGTGACTCCTGATTGCCTGCAGAGGGTTACATCCGATTTCCTAGCACAAGGAAGCGCTGCACAAGATGGTTGCCCTTCCCTGGGGCATCCTTCCGAACACAAGGTGCTGTGTGCCCCTGCAACCCTGCTTTCCAGCCCCACTTGCCCCCTCCATCCCCCTGCATCTCCTTGCTCCTCTTCTGAACATCTCTTCTGTCTGCCTGAGTGACCTTTTTCGGCTTGCCTGCTCATCCTTCAGGATGCACAGAGATGCCCCTCCAGGCACCTCTACCCTCGTGCACCCTGGGATCTCTGTTTTCCTCTGGTCCACATCACCCCACTCGTAATCGCGTGTTGCACCTTTCTTTTTGCTGCTTTTCTTTCTTTCGTTTTTATTTCATCCTTAGAACTTTGGATTGCATCAACATTCCGCGTGCACTTCAAGTGCACATGTACGGGCAGCAACCAACGCCCCGGTCCACTCGCCGCTTCCCAGAAGCCACCTCATCTAGCTCTTTCAGCCTCCTTTTCGGTCATTTCCTTCCCCTTTGTAAACAACCTGCTTACTGGGCTGCTCCTTGCATTTGGGGCTCTGGGCATAGCACGGACTTCCCGCTGTGGACTGGAGGGCAGTTCAGTTCTCTTTTCTCCACCTTCAGGTACACACCCACCCCAGGCACCCTCGCTGCCACCCGCCCTCTGCGGCCACCAGGCAGTTTTGGTTAAATCAGTATTCAGTGTTTCCTTTCTTACGATTCTGGAAGCACTTTTCACCGCAACTCAAGGATCAGCTACGATTATGATTTTTTTCCTTTTTGTTACTGTATTTTGTTTCATCTGAAATTGTTACCCAGGGCTTCCCGCACCCCGCCACATTGGCTTATATTCTGTGTACTTACTCACTTAATGCAGGACTCCCCTCCATTTCTGTACGTTGTTTTTGAGAATTTTGAAGGCATTAAGCATTTGATCAATTTTATCTTCTTGCAAAACACCTCTCCAGTAAACTTCTCGCCTGCTTTAGCCTCAGTTGGTTGCTTTCTGGACCCACTGCCACTCTGAGCTGGACCAGACCAGCAGCACCAGCAGCAGCCCCTGAGAGCTTGTTAGAAATGCTAATTCCAAAAAAAAAAAAAAAAAATGCTAATTCCTGGGCCCCACCCCAGACTCTCTGATGAGATTTTTTGCAGGTGGGGCCAGCAAGCTGTGTTTAAGGAGCCTTTCCAGTGCTGTTTTTGTTCTTCCGCTTCTAGAAGCAGCTGCCCCTAGGCTCTTGCTCTCACCAGTGGGACCTCTCAGGGCCGATCACCCTGGAAACTTTGTCACCTCCCCGAAGTTGAAGTTGCGTCCTCTTTTGGGGACCCCCCCACTGTCTTTCTGGGTTCATTTCCTCATTTGGGTGGAGCCCAGCCTCCAGGATCTTCCTGAGAAAGATGGGGGGAAGGGTTTTTGAGAACTTCCATGTCTGAAATTATCTATGCCCTCCTCTCTTTATTCTTGACTTGGTGAGAGTAGTTAGGTCATGGAATTCCAGGCTGGAAATAATTTTCCCCCAGAATTTTGAAGGCATTTTTCCCATCATCTCTCAACTGTCATGGTTGAGGGGGAGAAATAGGATTTTGTTCTGGTCCCTGATAACTTTGTTTTGTTCCCCTTGGAATCTGGAAGCATCTCTTCTTTGTTCCCAGCGCATAGGAAGCACATATAGTGGGGGCTGGTGGCAGCTGGATGCCCACCTTGGGGCGTGCACTCCCGAGGCCTTCCCAGGGGGGATACTCACTCCCTTGAGTTCCTTCACGATTCTTTACCTTTTAAATATTCTGTTGCATCTTTCGGGAGCTCATCTCATGTTCTGGTTGAATTGGACTTCCAATTGCCTTCCTTCTCTCCTGTTTTCCATCTCTTTGTCTTTTTAGGCCCTTTTTGGAAGGTTTCTCTCAACAATGCTTGTATTGAGATTTTTACATTGCTCAGTTTTGAGTGTCCTTTTCTGTCCTCGGAACATCTTATGTTCATGCTGCCCTGTTCTTATTTTGTGGGTGCAACATATCTTCTCTTGGCTCTCTGAGGATGTTATAGTTGTTTGTTTGTTTGTTTTAATAAACAACTTCTCCTTACACAGCGTCTGTTTCCATTTTGCTTTTTCCTTTTGCTCCTTTGGGGTTTTCTCTGTCATGTTAGAGTCTGTCCTCAAGTGGCTGATGAGCCTTGGCTTCCTGGTCACTTTTAACTGGGAAACAAAATAATGATCTTCTCCATGGAGTGGATGAATTTTATGCTGGATATCTCTACTGTAGGATGATCTGGTTGGGTCCTTTCCTGTAGAACCCTTGTATGGCTGGCTATAACCACTAAACAAACAATCCCTAAATCCTTGGCTTCATCATCTGCCTCTCTCCACCATACCCAGACTTATGCTGCCACAGGGCCTTTGCACTTGCTGTGCCCTCTCCTGGAAAGCTTGTCCCTGACATATCTGAATGACTGGCTCTCTCACTTCCTTCACATTTCTTCTCAAATGCCCTCTTGCTCGAGAGATCTTCCCCTCCATTCTCCTATCTTCCATCATTTTTCTCTCTAGCATTTACTGCTGATGACTTACTACTTATTTATGTACATCTCTCTTCCATCACTGGAATGTAAACTCCACGAAGTCAGGAGTTTCATTTATTTTATCCATTATCATTCCCGGTGACTAGAATAAGTCTTGATGCTTAGTATTGCTTCATAACAGTTGCTAACTAACTTCTTCAGTGTAAAGATTATATCCACAGCAGCCATAAGAGGGGCTTGATCTGGGGTCCCTGGCATAATGGGATTTCAAATACAGTTGATCATTATGATCTATGGAATCATAGCAAACAGAGAATTAACAAACACTGAATCATTGCTCCCAGGGGAAACACAGGGCTAGGTTTCTGTAAGACTCTGGCCACAATGTCTTCATTAACCGACCAGTACGTAACTTGTTTGAGGTGTGTTTCTGTATAAAGACACCCTATTGAATACATATTGTTATTGCGCTAACAGTGAACATGCAGCCAATGGCACAAAACACGGCAACGGCACAAAACACGACAGCACTTAGCTCGACACGTAGGGGTCATTCTTAAACAACCACGTCGGCCATGGGAAGCACAGACATGGGGGAGAAAAATGGCTCTCAGGGAACACGAAAGGGACTCTGGCCTGTGGTGGGAGAGCTGACCCAGGAAGGCAGGACATCACCTTTGCTGGCTCTCTGTTGGACACAGCACCGCAGGCAGCTCGATTTTTCACCACGCTGTCTGTGCCCAGGGATGACCACAGGAGCACCACAAGTGTTGATTTGGGGGGTTACAGATAAACTTTAGCAAGTAAGCAAATTTACAAGTACAGAATCTACCAATACCAAGGATCAACCAAGGTTCATTACACAAATGATTCTATAATTTAAGGGTGCCTAAAATATCTTCTTGAAATCATCCAATGGCATTATGGGAAATAATAGGAAAATTAATAAGTATGTGCCATATCCTGTGTTCAGCTGTTACCCCAGGCAGCTTCACAGGCTACCAAGGGCCCCCAGCCTAGAAGAACAGTGGAGTGACCTTTGATCCAAGTATGACCTCCAGGTCCTGAGGACATCCTGAGGTAGGGAACACTGGGGCTGCTCAGGAAGCTGATGCCTGGACAGTCTCAACGGCTGTGTGGCTGACCCCTGGCGGGGTAGGAGGCATGACACTACACACAGAGGGCCGGGCAGAGACACAGAGATGGGCACAGGTCTGGGAGGTGGGGGTTGATGGCTCGATTCCCAGGAGTACTAGGCTGACTGGCTTTCAATGTGTTCTCCCTACCCCCACCTTTGGATTTTAGAAAGACGACGCTCAGAGTCTACTCAAGAATTTAGAGTCTAATGTCCAGGACCCCCCGGAAACCAGCTCCCCGTCCAGGAGGAGGAGGAAGGAAGCCCAGATGTCAAAAGAGGAGCCTGTGGATGTAAGCTGTGTGTTCAGGTTTATTTGCTGAGTCGAGTGTTGGGTGTCATACACAGTCAGCGTACAATCAGTGCAGATGTCATCCAGATGAGCCTCTGGAAGATTTCCTGCCCCAATTGGGCTTCTTTGCTGTCGTAGAATTTACATGTGGAAAAATGCACCAATTTGAAGTTTACAGTTAGATAAGTGTATACATCCTGGAAACCAGCGCCCCAATCTGGAATGCTCCATCACCCCCAGAAAGTTCTCCAGTGCCCCTTTCTGACTTACTCTCCTACATCTCTCCCACCCCTGCCCTGTCCCTTTCAGAAGGAGACGCTGCTGTGATTCCCCATCACCAGGATGTTTTTGCTGTTCTAGAATTTCACATGGGTGGGATCGTGTGCTTTCTTGTATCGGCATTGCCTCAACGTCCTGCTTTAGAGACTTAATCATGTTGTTGCATGTATCGATAATCTGTCCCGTTTAATCGCCCAGTCCACTGTGGGGATATAGCATAGAGCAGGCTGTTTCCCATGTTTGGCTATTCTGATTAGGGCTTCTGTGAATGTTTGTGTATAAGTTTATTTGTTTGCATGTTGTTTTATTCTTTTAAGTAAATGTCAAGTAAATATCCAGGAGTGTGGGCTCTGGTCCTCTTAACAGACATGTTAAAGGTGGATCCTTCCACGCTGGCCCCCACACTGTCCAGCCTGAGCCCGCCCGTAGGGCACCACTTTGTGCGTGAGCTCCCTGGAGAGAGACAGTATTTCTGCCAAAGGTGTGCTATTTCTAGATACTTGCTACGCCCCAAAAAGTACCATGGATCCTGGTCATTTAGCCTCAAATGCCCAAAAGGAAATATAGATATTTAGGTAGATAGATATGTAGGTAGACAGAGGTAGAGGGTTCCTGAGAAAAGGGGAAAGGTTTTTTTGTTGTTGTTGGATTTGGGTTTTTGTTTTTTTTTTAACACTTACTGAGCACCAGGCATTTTCCCATGTGTCACTTTTGAGTGATGTGAGCACTCGTGTGAATTACCTCCTGCACCTCTCTCAGTAGCCCTGTGAGGTAGATTTTATTTCTGTCCCCTTCTTGAGGATTCTAGAGGCTGGCTTCCATTATGCGGCCTGGGGAAAGGATTGGCTGCCCTCGTGGGGCCGGCACAGGGAGCCAGAGCCAGGGCTGGAGTAAGCCCCTGGCATGTAGTTGCTCTGTGTCCAGCCCACGCTCCCTGCCTCCCTATCCCCAAGTGCTTGTCTCTCCCCATGTGTCTGTATGTGTGTGTGTGAGGGTGGCTCTCTGGAGATCCCCATCTCTCTCTCTCTCTCACGTCTCTCCACGTGCATCTCTGTGTTTCTGTGGAACAGGTGGGTGCCTGATGTCTCTCTTTCCCTCATCTGTCTCCCTCTGTTCCTACCAGCCTGTCTCATCAAAACCGTGCTCACATCCATGAAAACACACAGCTACATAAAAACACACACACTGGGTCATAACAGCACTCTTTGGCCAAAATGTGGAAACCCAAGGGTCCATCAGCTGATGAATGGCTCAACAAAATATGTTCTATCCATAAACGCAATACTCTTGGGCCACAAAATGGAAAGAAGTGCCGAAACAGGCCACAACATGAAAGAACCCTGAAAATATCACGCTCATGGAAAGAAGCCGGTCCCAGAAGACCACATATCACGGGATTCCATTCATATGGAGCATCTACAACAGACATCGACAGACACAGAAAGTAGGCTGGTGGGTGCTTGGGGAGGGGGTGAGAGAGGAGAGACAGAAGTGAGTAGTGAGTGGTGTGGGATGTCTTTCTGAGATGATGAAAGTGTCCCAAAACTGACTGTGGGGCTAGTTGCACATATCTGTGAGGATACTGAAAATTACTAAAATGCATGCTTCACATGGTCGAATTGCATGCATACAGCCTTGCTCATGCAGAGGGCAGCCTTGGATATGGTGAAAACACACTGGCTCAGGGAATCCTGGTGCCTGGATCCCAGGAACCCAGCCCTGTCACCTGTTTGCTGTGTGATGCTGGGCAAGAGACATAACCTCTGTGAGCCTCTGGTTTCTTGGCTTCATGAGGACGGTCATGATGCTGGACTGAGGGTCACCCATTGGTTGACTCTGTGAACTTTCCAACTACGGGATAAGTGTTCATCAATGTTTCCAGGGAAGCCAAGTCCTATCTCCCTGGAAGCCTCACTTATGTTTTTACTTAGTAATGTTTTACCTGTTAACTATTTAGCTACACCAGATGATTGAGCTAATCATTGCCATGGGCCAAGTTAAAGATCTGCCCGTTCCAGTGACTGGCTCACCAGAATGCTCTGCCTTCTAAAAACAGAGCTTGTCAGCAGATCTTGGCCAGGACTGATTCTGACAGGGTGAGCTGAGCTCTGACTGTGATGTCCCGGAATGCACGGAAAACCAAGGCACTTGTGGTTCGCGCCACTCCTTGCCTAAACTTTATTTTGATAAATACCTCACGTCAAATCAAAAGCAAACAGAAAATTCCAGAAGGCTCCTCCACATGCCACGGCACAGCCTTGGTTCTCTTCATCCTGTCCTTTTGCTCCAGAGGAGGGAGAGGGGATGACTTGTTCGTGGACGCCTCTGGGCGCTCACTGAAAGGACGCCTCTACATTGGTGAGTGAAAGGCCTTTTCTTTTCCTGCAATTATGTTTTCACTAATTTTCTGAATAATTGCATTGCTTCCGCCGAAGAAGTTTTACATGGTAGGCTCACACTAAAACCAATTTCCTGTACAATTGTATTGCTACGGTTGAGAAGATTATCAGAATTTGGAAGGCATCTGAACTTAATAAGAAAAGCTGTGGGGAAAACAAAAAACTAAAAACAGCAGAAGTCTGTTCACTCCTGGATTGTGTGTCCTTCTGGGTCCTTCATCCTGACGAACACCATGACCGTCACGGTGCCGGTCCTTGGTCCTCTAGGGGCTTGTGGTCTGCAGGTGGATGGGCCGGAAGCACACAGGCTTGGGCTCCCCAGGCAACTGCAGTAACCCATCAGCTGACCTTGTGCTTCGATGTGCATCCCGGGTTCTGTTTCCAGACGTCCCAGGTGGACCCCAGCATCTCCACCTTGTGCTTCTAATTATGTTTTCTACATTTAGTGCAATTTTTGCTTTCTCTCTGCCCCGGAGAGCAGGGACCGTGTCTTCCTCTCATTTTCCACCCCTTCCATGCTGGGCTTTCTCTTCACCTCTGTTTGCAAGAAGTTTAGGAAAGCACGGTGCCCTCTGCTTTCCTGAATTGGCTTGAGCAGGTGAGTCTCTGATGGAAAGTGGCCCTGGCCGGCTGGCTTCCGAGGAGTCCTGCCTGTGCAGCCGCGCAGGACCCAAGCTCAGTCAGGCCCCGCCTCTGGCTTCTGGACTCTCCTGTACTGAAATTCTTAATCATATTTTAATCAGACACACCTCCCCCTTCTCATTTTGTATTAGGCCCCACAAATCATACAGCCAGGTCTAAAATCAGCCTTTTTGATCTCATTGCCATCCTTTGCTTTTGTACACACACGGCTTCAAGCAGAGATTGGGGCTGGATGCTGGGGGCTAGGACAGGACAGGCTCTGCTCCCTCAGGTCACAAGGAAGCCAGGAAAGGGTTGAAGCTGGCAGTGATGGGGATTTCAGGTTTAAAAGATCATCCAATGGCCATGGAGAGAATGCACTGGAAGGAGTTAATCTTGGAGACTCGCTCCATCAAATAGAGATGATGGAAATAGTACAGACCTCCCCAAGCTGGCTCTTGTGTGATAATTAAATGAGCAAGAGGGCATAAAGAGCCCAGCATACAGTAGGTGCTCAGTGCATGGATGGGAGCCAGCCTGGAGTCTACTGTAGCCCTATGGTGGTGGCTCAGGCCAGCGCAATGGGTGCGAGTGACATTTAGGAGTTCGAGCTGGTGGCTTTGTGGTTGATTTGATGTGGCAGGTTGGGGTGTGGGAGTGATAAAGTATCTGGGATCTGACTTGTGTTCCTGGAGCGTGGTGAGGCCAGTCCAGGGGTCTTCTCCACCAAACACCCACCCGTTTAACTTCCTGGCTCTCGCCCCCATTCTTATTTGCATGAGGTTGGAGGAGACAGAAAGGTGTCAGCTAAAGAGGAGGGACTCTGGAGCCAGGGAATCTAAGCTCAAATCCCAGTTCTGGTATTTCTTAGCTGTGTGACCTTGGGCTCACAGCTTAACTGCTCTGTGTCCCATCTCCCAAGTGCAGAGACAGTAGCCTCCTTGGAAGGCTCAGAGCCCTCAGAAGTGGAAGGACTTGGCCCGTGTCAGTGGTCTGACCCATTCTTGTCATCTAAGTCTGTTTTTGTGAGTCATAAAGTACAGATGGAAATGACAAAGCCCAGCCCTCACCACGTGGCTCCCATCCCCAGCCAGTTCAGAAAGACATCGCAGGGACACCCGCTCCAGAGACTTGCCAGGGGCCACACTGCAGGCTCGGGCAGGAGCCAGTCAATGTCCACATCATGGGGAAGCGATAAATCCTTCTGTGTGCCCCCATGGGAGCGTGTCGCATTCCAAGCTGGCAACTGGAAACCAGTCATTTGTCACGGAGGTCTTTCTTCAGAAAGGTGTAGTTGAGAAGTCTTGAAGTCGATGTGGGTGCAGTGCTCGCCTGTCAGCCGGCTCAGAACTGGTAAGCAGAGATTTCTTGTGGTCTGGAGTGCCAGGCTCCTGACTGTCTGTCGCCAGCATCCCCTGCAAGCGATTCCCAAAACGTTTATTCAACGTCCACCCAGCAAGGGGCAGAGGGCGG
>RCUC01137509.1:0-34884 GCA_003697995.1 Taxidea taxus jeffersonii | reverse complement strand
TCCTGTGTCACAAAAGCTATGTCTCTTCTTTCTTTTTCTGGGGATCCTTAACTCTTTCTGCTTACAGTTTTCTTAGACTTTTTATAATTTTCTCATTCTCTATTTTCTTGTCTATCCCCTATATGTCATAGCTATAACTACAATACAGGACTCTTTGGGTATGTGTAGTCATTCCCATCCAATGGTGTCCTATCTGAAGCTATATTCCCTCCATGATCTTTCATTACGGTGTCCATTCCTTTTGGCATCTAATAAGATCCCCACAGACCTGGCACCAAATACTCTTTATTTTATGCTGACTGTGATTTCATACTGGATCCTCTGGTTCTGGATCTTGGAACTTGTTGGTTCCTCTCTAAGCTGATTATGTGCCCTGGTTTGTCCTGAACTTGCTGGTTTATGGGGGATTAATAACTAATCACACACACTTTTACTCTCAAAAGTTTCCAATTTTGTTCATAAACTCACTTCATTTAAGTATTTTCCCTAGTTTGACCACATTGAGTAGGAGCTTTCTCAGGCCCCCCCTGTCTGGACCTTCTTGAACAGTGTCAACAGTCCTGCCTCCACAGAATGCTGCCATGAGAGACTTTCCTACAAGGCTCCCCATTGCTTAGCATTATCAATGGTAAGTAAGATGGAGGGCTCTCACAACTCTATTCAAACTAAATCTTGTCTGGGGTTTCACTCTTTCTTATTATGAAGAAGGGGTGTCTGTTGGTTGGGCCATTTTCTGAACTCATACCAGCAAATAACTCATTGTTTTCCCTTAACTTCCTTCTTGTTTGCTTGGTCTGGAAAAGGGGAAATTGGCTTAAAAAAGCAAAAAAAAAAAAAAAAAAAAAAAACCTCCTTTTTTTTTTTTTTAGGTGGCAGAACCTCTAGGCCTTGATTCCTTTCGGGTTTTGCTTTTGATATGCAAAAACAGGCCTTCTGAATTCTGAAACCTTTTCTCTCTCAAAAAGATGTGTCTTTGCAAATCAAACCCCTGCTTTTCAAGGCTACTTAGATACTTAGGAATGCATAATTTGACTCTATTCTCTGTCTTCTTATACATAATTCCCCTTCTGACTCAAATGCCCCTGACACCTCAGCCTGAAGGTCTAGTTTTACAGGGACCAAAGCCACTATCAAAAAGAAACACGTTTGTGTGCATGTATGTGTATACTTTCTTACTTTCTTTTTTTTTAATATTTTAACACTTCAGATAAAAAGCAAGTAAAGTAAAGTATGTGAAAACATGTAGTTTTCATAAAACTGGTCATGAAGTGATTTAACAATAGATCCCAAGCCACCATTATTGATGAGGGATCATTTAATGGATTAGAAAGGACAGGCTATGGAGCTAGGTAAGATTGGGGTAATTATTTTCAGCTGTTACACTAAATAAAAACTTTCTTCCAGTCTAAAGGATTAAAAATATTGCTCTCACTTTAATAAAAAGCAAAAGACAAGTTGTAGATGTAAGAATGCAGCCAGCAGGTAAAATTCCGTCAATCACAGGATTCTGAATGTTCAGGTTAGAGACAGAGGCTAAGAGATACAGCCTCACCATTAACTACTAAAACAGGAAGCCAGCATTTTGCAGAATATATTGGAGGGAAGCAAAGCTGTCTGCAGAAGATAATTGATAAAGATGTGGTGTTTTAATGACTGTGCTTTGACCCGGTGCACAAGCAAAGACTAAAACCCCTGAGGCAGACATCCAGCCTAGATAGCAAAGCACAAGAACTTAAAGGATCCGCACAACCTTGAAAACGAAGCACCAGGAACAAATTAGAAAATAAATTATTTGGGTGGTTATACCTGAACATTAGGGAGGAAAATTATAGCCCAGTACTAGACCCTACTACATGCCTTTTTCACTTTAAAAAATATATTTAGAAATATGTGTTTTTCATTTCAAAGAGTTAGTTCAGTCATTTCAATAAATTATTTTGCAGTTTTCATAAAAATTTACAACTTACAGCTGATATTATGCATAGATATTTGGGTGAAGAGATTCTGTCTGGCTCTAAGAAAGACGTTTCTCACCTAATGCAGGTTAAACCTGTTAATTAGCAATTGCTATCTACAGCGGATTTTATACTTTCTGTGCTATACTCCTAAAAATATAAAGTACTAAATAAAAAAATAATAATACAATAGCATAAAATGTTAATCACGTTAAAAAGATCTCATTATGGCCTGTTTAATGGAATGTAACAAATTTTACTTCAAATTTCCACTGCACAAAGTCCCTTTCAGAACTGTAATATGGCACAAACCTCGTCACAGCAAAATCCATGGAAGGCATGACAGTGGGGCATTCTTCTTTCTTCCATCCAGAACCCTTGCATTTTGAATATCCTGCTATGATGAAACTCTGAATAGACTATCCTTTTTCTTGAACCCTCGACCTCACATCCTTTAAGTGGATAAGGTATTAGTATATCAATATTTTATTGAAATCCTATAATAAGCAACATATGCATTACATTTCTAGGATAGGAAGGAGACCATTTTAGCAACAGGAATTAGCACTCTATTGAGTAGGAGATGATATTTGACTCTATGGGTCATTCTTTATAAGTCAAAATTCATTTAGTAATAGTAAAGTAGAAGAATGTGGGTAAGAGATCAATAAATAATGTACTCTATTCTGGCTATAGGAGACACAAATAGGATTGAATCAATCATAATGAAGTTTATGTTTATAATATATTCTTTAATTTATTTTTAAAAAGCAATACCTGAAACGTTAATGGTAAATAGGGTAGCAAGGGACCTAAGGAGGTAATGTGACTCCACTGAGGATGACTTTGTATATGACTGCAGCTGGCAAAGATGATGTCGTTTATTTGGTTATTTATTTTAACTAGGCTTTGCAATGGTGTGGTAATTATGAAGGTATCATCCAGGAATAGTATCCTCTTTTTCCTTTCTGTCAAATATTATTCAGTTTTCAGAAACAACCTCAAGTCCTAGTTCCTTCAAGACATTTGATTTGTTTTGTCTCTTCTGACCTCTAGTGATCACTCTGTTCTTTAAACTACATTTTAGTACCACACCATTTGTTTTTACATTGTAAATTCCTGTCCTTAATAACATGATTAAGTTTGCATTGTTTCAGCAACATTATCATAGCATTTTGAAGTCAGGGAATATATCTTACATTTCCTTTAATCCTACAAAATACGCTGAACAATGAGTATTACATAGAAGTTCCAAAACAAATATGTGATAGAAATAAATGTTTGGGCTGTACTAGACAAGTAAAGTGTGTCTGGATATTAGAAGAACAAAGAGTACAGGACATGAATTCTCAGATGTTCTGGGCAATATTCTTGACCTTTCTGGGCAAGGTAATTATGTCTTTAATTACCATTAATATAAATATTAGATCAACTCTGTCAATAATGCCATTTCTATGATTTCACAGTTCAAATGCAGCTCACTGCAAGAAATCTCCTGTAACTATATCAATCCAGGAAACTCCCCCAACTTTATACATAGCATTACAAGGAGCAATCACCCATGGGTGCCAGGTTGTGTGCTAGACATGGGGCATTCAAAATGATGTACAGAAAAGGCATAATTCATGCCTTATGGTTCTTACAGTTTACTGAGGAACAAACATAGGAAGCCATTACTGTGAGTGAAATGTGTATGTGTTTAGTGAAATAAGTATCAGGAGACCCATTTCATAATTTTTGGTCCAGGAGTATCTTTATGAGAAAATAATATTCAAACTCTGCTTGAAGATATATATAGAGCTAGGCCAAAATAAATAAATAAATAAAGTGTAAAGAAAAAAAATATGCAAAGAAAGGAAAAGATTGTGTGTATTCTAGAGGAAGTAAATATGAGCTTAAACTTAAGCTTAGTTCAAAGGAGGAGGGTAGAAAAGGGGTTGACATGAATCCATTCCTTACCATATTGGTTGTTGAGAGCCTACCACGTATCAAGCACTTTGCTAGGTGCTGGGAAAACCACAGTGAAATTCGATCATATATTGCCTGTAACCAAAACCAAGGTTTTGGTTCTGAGTTCATATTCTAGCAGTAAAGACAGTATCAACCAAATAATTGATTATAATCTAGTTATAAAGATTTATTTATTTATTTATTTTGGAGAGAGAGGGTAGAGAGCGAGAGACAGAAACAGAGAGAGTGAGCAAGCATGAGTTCCGGCAAGGGAGAATCTCAAGCAGACTCCCTGCCAAATGCAGAACCAGACACGGGTCACAATCCTGAGCTGAAATCCAGAGTTGCTCGCTTAACTGACTAAGCTACCCAGATGTCCCTGAAGTTATATTCTTTTAGCATTATTGGATTCTTTTTTTAAAATTAGATCTGAGATAACTATAAAGACAAATATTATGACTAGTTTTAAGTACAGGACAAAGATTATGTATACATTATAAATGTGCAAGTATGGAAAAAAGGTGTTGTCTTAAATTGGGAGGTCAGTAAAAGATCCCCTGAGAGTAATTCTTAAAATGAGAGTAAAATTTAAAATAACAGCTAAGCCTGAAAAGGGGGCTATAGATGAAAGAGCATGTATAAGCATAATATTTCCCAGAAGTCAAAATTTAATCACTGTAGCTGGAGTATAGCAAATAAGATGGAAAATGCCTCAGGAGCCAAGCCATGTGACATCCTCTAGACTGTGCAGAGGATTTATATATGTATAACATATCTATAGTTTCCATATGTTTTGTTTTTTCCAAGCATAAGGAAGCCATTGGAGTATTTAGAGCAGGAATGATAACATGATCAAATTTACATTTTGAAAAAAATCATTAGAACTTCTTAGGGCAAACAGGGAAAAAGAGGGAGTTGGTACTTTATGGCTAGAGTGGCACAAAAATTCAAGAGGAAAAGGATAGGGGCTCCTGGGTGGCTCAGTCAGTTAAGCATCGGACTCTCGGTTTTGGCCCAGGTTATGATCTCAGGGTTCTCGACTAAGCCCTGCCTTGGACTCTGCACTCAGCGTGGAGTCTGCCGGAGATTCTCTCCCTCTCCTACTGCTCCTCCCCTTCTGGCACACAATCCTGCTCTCTCTCTAAAATAAATTAAAAAAAAAAAAAAAGGAAAAGGAATACAGCCAAAATAATGCATTTTACATAAAATCTGCCTGGGCTGAGGAAGGATCTAAAAGCGATGAGGTTTAGAAGTGAGATGGGTCTCCTGAGGAAAATCTACCATTGACTCCTCCTACCCCAGGAGTTCAGTGAATAAGGGATGGGGGGCTGCTGTTTAAATTCAGGATCAGAATGGGAATTCATTCATCTTTTTTTTTTAATTTTTTGAAAGTAAAGTGACATTATTAGATATTTATTGCAATGTTAGAAGACCAACATGCACAATTTCATATTTTAAGATATTATTATTAAGTCCTGATTTTTATTTTTGTGCAGTTTTTAACATGAGGATAATTTTAAGGCAATTGTGCAAAGGAACTTCTTTACCATTGTTCATAGAAAAACAGAACATTTCCCAGTATCAGTGAAGTTCAAACAACATTGTCAGTTAACGGAAAATGGGGAATGTTGTCATTCCCAGGTGACGAGTCCCCAGGAGAGAAACAGAAATTCAGTTAGGCTTGGGTGAGAACTAACTAAAGTATTTGCATGGTTGGCTTCTTGAAAGAAGATGAGAGAGAGAAGAGCTGATCTGAGAGAGCCTGAGATAGTAACTCAGTGTCCTGATGTCCTCCAAAATTAGGAGAAAATAAGGAAAGTGCCTGTATTCTGCCACAAAAAGACTCGCAAGGTTAAGAGAAAATGGCTGCCTTGAAATAATTCAAAATATTAGGATGCAGCATGTAAGTATCAATGACTTGATGCCATCCTGGAATCCCAGATATGCTAGTGCGACATGGAAGATATGCAGGATCATGCTTGTGCCGGGAACATCTTGGCTGAAAAGGGCTTTGTCTTGGGCAATGATCAAAGCCCTGAGGCTTAGATGCTTCATGATCAAAGCCCTGAGGCTTAGATGCTTCACTGTGAGGTGGATACTCCCAGAATGTGGTAGCCATTTGCCAAGAAAGAATTCCTTAATTAGAAAATCCTGAATGGAGTAAAGGCAAATTAGAGATTTCCATTTGTTTTCACAACTGAAACCACAGTGTGAAATATCATAGTGATTAACTGTATCTGTGTCAGCCTCCCTGGAATATATAGCATTTTCATACCAACAAATGTTTTGTTTTTTGGTTTTTTTTGTTGTTTTTTCCCAGTGATTTGCTGTCATTACTAATATTTCACCTTTCTTTCTTTCTTTTTTTAAATTTTACTTATTTTTATTTATAAATTTTATTTATTTGAGAAAGAGAGAGAGTGAGAGAGAGCATGAGACGGGAGAAGGTCAGAGGGAGAAGCAGATTCCCTGTGAAGCTGGGAGCTCCATGGGAGACTCAGTGATGGGACTTGATCATGGGACTCCAGGATCATGACCTGGGCCACCCAGGCTCCTAATCTTTTACCTTTTACCTTTTTGCAGCACTGCAGACTGTCTTCAAAACAGAACAACAATGATGGCACTCTTGAAGGAAAATAACTAAGAGTGGACTTATTTTTGAGAATTAAATATGAAAAGGTAGTGCAGTGACCTATGGTTCCATTGCAGCTAAGCAGTTAGTACACCAAATCCAAAGCACTGAGGATGGGGCACTTTGTGGAAACTGGAGGGAAAGAGTGTGGGAAGTCTGTAACTTGGGTGACAGTTTGCTTCATGTGGCCCCTGCATGGAGAGAGCTGGGGGGGAAATTTCACACCTCTTTTCCCTCTGCCCTTCCGTTGCAGCTGCTCTCTGGGGAGTCCAACAGGAAAACAGAGGGCAAGTGAAGCAGTGAATGTGATGCACAGAGGCTGTCCTTCTGGAGCAGGGTGAAAAGGTGGGGAGATGGGCAAACTCTTGGGCATGCTCTGCCTTGCTTATCTCTTGAGGGGCAAAGGAAGAGATCTATCACAAACTGCCTTCAGAGGAGAGTTCTTAGAACATGTGTGCCAAAAATCTTAAATTTTATTCCTCTAAAAAAGAGTTTTGAAGCTCTGTGAAGAAACAATAATTTGGGAGAAAACAAAATCTTGTTTTGAATGTGGAATTGATGTTTATGCCATAAACAATAGATATGGAAAGAATGCTTGACAATATGAGATAATTTGCACATTCTAGACTTGATAAAGTTTTTATGTGTTAGGGATGATAAACAATATTTTAACACCATTATGACAGGCCTTGCGCCTTACATATCTTAACCACCATTATGGAGGAATTTTGGATTACTTCTTAAAATTTAAGGATTCATGAGTATCCACCAGTAATCATCCTGTTAAGACTTGAAACTCCTGGAAGGTGGCTCTTGCTATAGGTATCCCCAGTGCTTTAATTGTATGGGGCAGAAGAACAGAGAGAGGTGCATCAGAAATCAGGGCCAGGGAGAGTGAGAAGACAACCTGAGGTCCCCAAGGCCTATCAAAGGCAGGAAGGAGCAACAGAAACACTTCATGTCCCTGAAAAGTAGAAGCAAAATAGCTGGAGGAGAAAACTACCAGCCTAAAGAGGGTCTCATGATTATGATAAGGCCATTGCAGCCTCAGATATTAATGTGGGCCTTATGAACAAAAGGCTAGATGAAAATGCAGTGGCCTCAGTGACACACTCCCACCCCCACCCCCACAGCCACTCCCATCCCAGTGGAGGAATGTCAACAGCTAAGAAGCCAGAATGACTAAATCCAAAAATCACAATGGATGACTGGACATACTAGGAGATATTTGTACAAGACCATCCAACTCTCTTATGAACCTCAGAAGTTAGAATCAACTCAACATAAAAAAAAGAAAGAAAAAATAAAACTAGATTTTATAGTGAAGAAGAAATAAAACAGGAATGAGGTTACCTGGAAATGACTAAATTAAGTTTTCTGATATAGATATGTGTGTAGGATTTTATTAGGGGTTTCTCTAAGGATCAGCTTTTGTAGAAAGAAAGAAAAGGAAGTAAGATCTGCAGAGAAAGAAGTCGGGCTCTCTCCTTCTTGGCCCCTGACCAACCAAGGAGCCATTCATCATATTCTTATGATTCCACAGCCTTGGGGAACTCCTCTTTCTATAGAATGTGGGTAATGACTTGTACTAGCCAAAGCTCTGCCCAGTAAGAGAATTTTTCCTCACCATTGTCTTTTAAAGTCACTCCTGAATGTGACTGTAATGTATCATCATCTATTTTTCAACTACAGATTCACCTGTAAACCAATCTCAGGCATTTCTTTCTACTGCCATTAGGTTATAAGATAACCCCCATATAGACATTGCTATCAGCTGAAGAAATGGCTGGGTTAAAACAATGGTGGATGACATGAGGTTCTGGGAAAGCTATTTATGTAGCTTATTTATGCCACCTGAACTTGCTTGTACTTGATCTTATAGCACAAAATTGATCTGGTATATACACATTCCAGGTTACTAGATGGATTACTGCTGGTCTTCTCCCATTTTATAAAATAATCTAGTTCATAGCAAGCCACTTTGACTACATGGTCACTAAATCTCATTAGTAGCCACTTCCCAGGACCTAGAAACACACAAAGATCCTTTTAATAAGGTATAACATCTGGCACCAAAGATGGCATAGCTTATTATGATATCAGGAGGAGTCTGTTTTACATTTTCTCACTGGGCTTGTAGGAAACTCCATGCAGGGTCTTTCCCCATCACTCGTGGTTTTAATCTCAGAGGTTCTGCTGGGCCTTATGGCACAATAGACAATGCTGCTTGTAGAACAGAGTTTTTCTTTGTGTGATCCCCACTAACTAATAGCCTATTGTATCACCTAGTATATCGTTCATAGCTATAACAAGCATGGTCTTTGCTGGCCAGAACCCAAGGACATTATGCTTTCTTCTTCATGGTGGAAAGTACCAGATGCAATAACAATCCTTTTATTTTAAAGAGGACATGCTTGTAGGCCTCAAAAGTAGTTTATTATGTTGCAGACCTCTGAATTTTTATAAGGTTTATAAAATTATCTTTGTACTGCTACCATTCTTATCAAAACCTCCAATATCCATAATATTTCTTTTTCATCCACTCCAATAACATTGTGTCATCCATATAATGGAGCAATAAGATATTTCTTGAAATGTTGAGCAGGTCCAGGAGATATATGTTATGACAGAAATCAGGAGAATTAACAGTCTGGGGAAAAGACTATAACTGCATAATGTTGTCTAGTCAAAGTAAATTTGAACTGTTTCTGAAAATGATACTTTCACTTAATCAGTGGTTGCATAATATGTACTCATAGACATTCTGATCTGCTTTTGCAAAGATTCTTTATCTGGCACAGAAGCTTCACTGGAGCTACTGTTTTATGGATTTTTACAGTAGTTCACTATAATAGGATCTGCCTGGTTTTTGCATAAACCATCACCTGGTTTTTATATGGATCAAACTGGTACATTAAATGGATATATGATGAAGATCATCACATCTGTATTCTTTAGATCTCTAAGGGTGGCACTGATTTTTGTCATAACACCCAGGATATGATATTGTTTTGATTTACCATCTTGGTTGGCAGAAGTTTAGACAACTCCATAGACTTCCACATGGTCTTCCCTAATATTTTTTATCTCGTGGAACAGGAAATCAATGTGCATTTTGTGCCAACGGCCACCAAATATGTGTTTCCCATTATATATTCAGGGACTGTGAAAATAATCAGCATGGAACTAAAGACTCTAATTATTATCTGGCTGCATATACCATCCCTCTACTATGAAACCATGATGACTCTTCAGGTCTCGAAGTATCAGTGTTAAGTAAGGTTCTGTGGTCAAGAGTCCCTGAAATGTTTGAGTTATCTTCTTTCCCACTATACAAATACTCATTTATATGGTTACAGGTCCTCTGGAGAAGGCCTGGGCAAATAATTACCATGGTCACTTCCCATAGTGTTATATAGAGAATTTTGCTTCTTGGGGACCTGGTTCTCTCTTTCATTCAACACATTCTTGGTCTGAAAACTTTCTTAAGACTAGAAACTGAGCAAGGAACAATGACTTCTTATTTGGGTGACTATCTTCATCCTCCTAATTATTCATCCTTTATTTATTTTGAACCATAGATTAACTAGTACTTGTATAGGCTGATAATCTATTTTGTCCCTTGAAATATCATGTTCTATTCTTCATTTTCCTAACTGTCTAGCCGTCTCTAGCAGAGAGACCACCCTGGTCTCTCTCCGATCTTGCTACTATTTGTGACAAGCCTGTGTTCATGTCTTTCAATAGGTAAGTGCTGCTACTTAGCCAATGTGGTTTAGAATGCTATCATTCCTATTATTATCAATGAGCTGAGTCTTGTAAAGACATCTACTGCTAGCCCTGGGCTAGCGGGAAGTAACTCATGAGCTTCTTAGTGAATCTCACCAACAGATTTCTCATTGGTCTAGTCAATGTTGTATCTTCCATGTCCTCTTGTGGAGCATAGTCCTCTGGTTGTTTTTTTCCAGCTGTAATAAATCTCCTCTTGGCATAATTATATCTTGGAGTCTTTTAATCTTTTTATATCTGTCTGCCAAGCAAATTCAGGCATTTCTATCTCAGTGCAGACCATTATTTTCTGTGCTTCTTGGAAGCATCCTAAAAGTATGTTCACACTAACCTCTGGCATCATGACAGGTTGTTAAATCCTGTATCCCTAGAGAATGATCCTAAATCAATAAAACTATTTTATCTAACTATGTACTTTTTCCTTTGGTCAGGCACCTCCAAAGTCTAATCCCATCCATACTCTTCCAAATCTTCTTTTACATGCTAGGTGATTCCTGAAGCTCCTTTAAAAATATAGCATATTTCTGTCTTTATCAGACTGAACCTGGACCTGTTTATGTTATGCTAAGTTATGTTATGATCTAATGGTTAGGTGTGGAAATAGCCCAAAGGAAGTATATATTGTCTACTGGGGAAAAAAAGTCTGCATTTGATGAATTAGTAGAAGTAGAAGTGCTCTAAACATCTGTTTACCTTAAAAATCACACTGGTTAGCAAAACAAAACAGTTACTGTTATCTTCATTGTTAAGCAATTGGACTCTTTATATCAACAAAATTCAAAGGTAACTGCAATTTATCTTTTTAAGAAATAAAACATTGATTTTTTTACTTTATTAACAATTTACCTATTCGTTTAGTATATTTATATACTTCATTGCCTTTTTTTTTAAATAAACCATGACTTTATTTCACTTTTTTTGCGAACTCAATATTATATTGAATATTAAGTCACTGTGTTGATAAGTTGTGTTGAGACCCACAGGTTGCTAGCTGATTAAGCAGTTACTACAATCGAAATTTGGCAATGACTCATTTTTTAAGTATTCCATAAAAAGTTATTTTTTAAAGACAACCATTTTGTGTTGAAGAATTTTAAGTTTTTCTCTAATAATTATCATTTACCTTTTAAAATATGAATTTAGTAAAATATATAATTAAATGATTTCATGTGTTTAATTTAGTTTCACAATTCACCAAACAAAATTTATTTGACATTCAAGAAATCCACTTACTTTGTTCCACATATGGTTGTATGTCTGGTTATATATATATATATTTTTAATTATATATATATATATATGTTTATATATATGTTTATATATGTGTATATTATATATGTATAAATAATTCATGCATATATATGATGTACCCTTCCTGTCATGGAGCTAATATTCTAGTGAGAAAAGACAATGAACAAGTGCATGAAGATGTGTACAGGTGATAAGACTATAAAAGTATAATGAAAGTAGGCAATTGGGAAAGAGGATATGAGTACCTGGTGACCTTTTCAATGAGGGAATTTTTAGCAGAGACATTCATGAAGGGGAAGAAAAGTCATGCACGTGTATTTTGCTGAAAAAATTCTAGGTAGAAGGAAGAGTAAGAGAAAAGGCTCAGATATGGTTATATCTTGGGACTTATCTCAGAAATGTACAGAGCCCAGTATGATGGGAATGAAGTTTGAAATTAATAATACAGATAAGTCCAAAAACCTCCCTAAACATAAAATATATATACACATTATTATTATTATTAAACACATATACATATATGCTATTGTATATATGTTTAATGCCCAAAGTTATTTTGATAGTCATATGACAAAGATAACTAGCAGACTTAAATGCTGTTGTGAAAGGCTAATGCATAAAATGCAGAGAAATGGATTTTTTCCATTTAAACAAAAGGATAAAAATATGAAGAACCATTTCTGTAATTCTAAGAGTTCCAACCAACAACAAAAAAGGAACTAAGGCAAAATGGCCAGTATTAAAATGTCCTTCACTTTCATAGCCATGGTGTGTCTCATATGGACTGTCCTTCTCATTGTGGGGATCAGAAATATTTTCTTTTCCTTTGAGATAGAGCAACTCACAATATATAGATTTGAGAAACCATTTCACAGAGTCATTCAATTCCATTTATTTCAAATACCACTGCCATGGGAGTAATAAATACGCAACTGCCTGTAGACACAATGAAGTATTTAATCTTGAGTAAAGGTTGTTGAGTTGTTAAACATGAAGGTCGCAGAATGTGTTTCTCCACTCTGAGGAAAGTAAAATTTTATTCTGGATATTTGTGTCCAAAAACGAACAAGGAGATTAAGGCCAAATGTGGACATAGGAAGATTAAAATGATTTATTATATCCTGTGATTTTTTTTTTAAGGCTGATCCTGTAAAAGGTAATTTAGTACTTTTCATAAAAGAAAATTGGTTGGAAGAAATAGATATGCAGCCATGTACCTTTACAAATTCTAATATTCACATGAATCTTAAGATTAGAGGTTAAAAGTGGGATAAAATATGAATAATAGTAATATTAGGCAAACAGATGGTCTTTTCCCCTTATGTCTTGCCCAATGAAGATAGACAAATTCAATAAAAGTCTAAAAGAAAAAACTATTGTATCAAGTTTATGTCATACACCACAATCAGCATATTTCTTTAAAAGTGTGAGTTCAAAGTTCAGCTTCAAGAGAATATAGATCTTTAGGACTTCTTATGAGGAATATGTATTCTTTAATTAATTTTTTCCTTTTTCTTGATTGACCTAAAAAAATTCACTGTAATTGTTCTCAATAATGAACAATTAAAGTAATTTTTTCTTCCTTTTGTTTATTTTGCTATGTACTCTTTAAATCTCCAATTTATGCCAATGGCAAAAGCCACCAGCAAAAACCAGTAAGAGGAAACCTATTAAAGAATGTCTATATGATCAATGGTTAATGAATATCATAAGAGAAACTTGTTCTGAGAAATACATTATTATAAATTGACTTAATCATTATCAGAAATGAGCCATTACTGGATCCCTTATACCTATAACTAATGTATGTTTAAATGTACAATATTGAAATAGTACCAAATAGAAGATATGCTAAAACCAAAGACATAGAGGACTAATGAAAAAGAGCCTTCTCTATGCTTTATAGATAAGTTCTATACTATAAAGAAAATAGATAACTTCTTCAAAATTACATTTGGACATCCTAACATATAGATAATATTATGACAGCTGAAGGTATTATTAATCTTAATTTATAAAAACTGGAAATTATTACAGCACAATAAAATAATAATTATGATAAGGCAGTCTTATAATTCACAATCCAAAGGCTGGTGGAGGAACTGGTAAACCTGAAGTTTTACAGGGTGGATTTCTAACTAGACAGAAACATTATTTGCCATCAGTATACAAACTGCAACAATTTGTACATGGTCTGGACTCTTCAAGTTAGCAAAAAATCACCTTAAGAAGTGTATTCTAGACTTCTTAGAATAAGTGTATTCTAGATTATGTTTCTAGAGTAAAGTGTATTCTAGATTATGTTTACCAAATCTATAAATCACAAATATTTTTGACTTTTTATAGAGAGTATATAGTTTAGATTTTGCAGGTTCTGTGGTCTCTGTTGCAGCTACTCAACTATACTAATATGAATAGATATCACCCTTAGACAATACATACATGAGTAAGTACAGCAGTGTTCAAATCAAACTTCACTTATAAAAATAAGTGGTGGGCTAGATTTAACCTGAAGACAACAGTCTGTCATTTCTAGTTCTGGATAAATCTATATAATATAGTAAAAAAAAAAGTTAGTACAGAATGAATAGAAAATACCAATTGAATTACATATAAAATAATTAGTCAAACAATAAAATCTGGGTTTTTTGGTTTTTTTGGCTACCTGAAATGGTTGACTGTCAGTTTTGTTAAGAATCAGTTTCCCATGTATATTCTGTCTTGCTCTAAACGTAACTAAACTACTGTAAGCAATTATTCTGTCAGTACAATAAGTTACATTTTTGTCTTTTTGAATTAGTAAAATTTGGAGGGGGTCCACTTTTAGTCTGGCTAAACTCCTACTAGACCTATACTCACACAGATTATGCTGAACAAAATACACAGGTAACTAGAGAATGAACTCATATAGAAGATTAGGAGAAGAATCAAATACAGAAAGAAGGAAATGGCTCAGGGTAGACTCACTTTTGTTTATTGGCTTTAAGCTTTAAGGAAGATGTCTGTGGCACAAAAATGATGGTTAAAACTATAATAGAGAGTGCAGTATTTTCAGCCTGAAAAAAACAACAGAAGACCAAGTTTGGGAAACCACAGCAGTTATAAAATAAAGGATGAATCTGAAACAGTGGAGAGCCAAAGTGAAGAAGCCCCAAATTCTGTATGTAAACTCTGTTGAATCTTTGATTTACCTGTGAATTATGGTGATAGAGACAGACTTCAGATTAGACAAAAGGAAAAAAATCTGGGATTTATTAGTTATCTAAGAGACAGAATTTGTATTTTGAGTATGACAAAATTAAAAACCTACTAAAACATAAAAAACAAAAACCAACAATTTGGAGAACATCATATTCACAATATCTAATATATAATCTAATTACTCCAATTTACAAAGAACTAGAAATAAATGACATATTCCACAAAAACAATGATTGATATATAGAACAGCTGAAGAAAAATTGGTAAGATATGGATGATTGGAATAATGCAATTAACCATATATTTTGATATTTGCACAACACTGCCCTAACATTATCAACAAAATAAATCCTAAGTGACTACACGGAAATAATGAAGATCAGGGTAGAAACTAATAAAATAAAAAACAGACAACTAGTAGAATACTTTAGCAGAGAGAAATTGCTTGGTTGTAAAGATCAACACGATTTATAAACCACTAACTAGATTAATCCAAAAAAAAGTACAAGAACACAAATTACCAATATCAGAAATGAAAGGACAGTTATCATTACAAGTGGTACAGGCATAAACAGGATTAGAGACTATTATGAATAATCTTCTGCCAACAACTTCAACACCTTAGATCAAATGAGCAACTTTTTTTGAAAAATACAACTTACCCAAACTGACATGTCTGGGAAATAAATAGAATCTGTTGTCATAAAGCCTCCAAATAAAAGAACTCCAGGTCTGGATGGTATCACTGGTAAATTCTTTTGAACACTTAAGGAAGAATATTACCAATCATACGTAAACTTTTTCACAATATAGAGGAGGAGGAAACATTTCCAAACCCACAAAAATATATTAAAATGAAGTAATACTAATGACTAATATTCCCCCATGAACTTAGATATAAAATTAATTTATAATATTATAGAAAATCCAATCCAATAATATATAAAAAGGATAATGCATCATAGCTAATGGGTTTTGTCACAGGAATACAAGATAGATTTAACTTCCTAAAATCAATTAATGTAGTTTGCCATATTAACAGAATAAAGAAGATAAAGTACAAATTAAATTTTAATAAATGAAAAAAGTATTTTATAAAATTTGACACTCCTTCAAAATTAAAACTGTAACAATGTAGTAATAGAAGGAAATGTCTTCAACCTGATAAAGGAAAATTTATGAAAAACTTGGGGCTAACATCTAACTTAATATTGAATATTTGAATACTTTCTCTTAAGTTAGGAACAGAAAAAAAATGCCCATTCTCACCACTTCTCCAGAGGTCTCAGCCATTGCAAAAAGCAAAGAATAGAAATAATGGCACAAAGATAAGAGAGGAAGAAGTAAATTTATTTGCAGATGGCATGGTGTTTGTACATAAAGTCAGCAGGAATCTATAATATAATTACCAGGAATAATCAGTGAATTCAGTAGAAAGTCTCAGGATACAAGTTTAATATACAGAAAGCACTTGTATTTTTATATACTATGAGCAAAAATTTCAAAAATTCTATTTGTATGAGTGTCAAAAGCATAATGAACTTAGAAATAAACAACAAAATATGTGCTAACACCTCTACACTTACTGAAGACATAAATAAATGAATAAATGTAAGAAAACCTATTGACATAGATTGCAAGAGTCAATATTAAGATGTTAACTCCTCTTAAACTGATGTATAGATTCAGTAAATGTCAAGTCAAAGCTCAACAAGTTTTGCTTGTTTCTTTTTGGTAGCAATTGACAATATGACTCTAAAATGTCTAGGGAAAAGAAAAAGACTTAGAATACTCAAAGCAATCATGTAAAAACAAGCCTTAAAAATTTAGATTAGCTGTTTTCAAGCCTTACTACAAAGCTACAGTATTCAAGAAAATGTTGTTCCTGCATAACAATCAATGTCCACTTTAATAGAACAAAAGAGAGAGCCCAGAAATAGACTCATGTTTACATGACCATTTACTTTTCAGCTTAGGCTCCCAAGCAAGCTGGTGTGGGAAGAAACATCTTTTCAACAAATGGTGCTGGACTTATTGAATATGTATATGAAAATAATAATAATCTTAATGCATATCTCACATTCTATGAAAACATTTAAATTTAGATGGAACATAGGCCTATATATAAAACTTAAAACCATAAAACTTGTAGAGGAAAACATTTTCTTGATTTAGAGGGGTTCTTCTTAGACAAGTTACAGAAGAAAGTAATTCTAAGGAAAAAAATGATGTTAGGCTTATCAAAATAAAAAATTTATATTCATATCATGGAAACATTAAGAAAATAAAGAAGCCATAGTCTGCATGAACATATTCACAAAAATATATCTTTAACCAAGTACTTGCATCCATGTATCACGGTATATGATGAAAACCTCCTACAACTTAATAAAAAAGACAATCCAATAATAAAAACGAGCAAAAGTTTTGAACAGACATTTCACAAGTAAGATATAAAATGATCAAATGGTCAACAGTTCAACATCATTACACAGTAAAAAAATGCAAATTAAAACCACAATAAACTCCACATCCACCCCAAATGGTGAAAATTAAATAGACTTACAACAACAAGTTATGGCAAACAGGTAGAACAGCCAGAATTCCCATATATTCTTCATGGGTTTCCAAAGTACTAAATGACTTTGGGGGAAAAAAAAAACTGATAATTTCTAAATAAATCTGCCCTATGCCTCAGCAATTCTAATTCTATGTAGCTAATCAAGAGAAATAAAAGCAATTATCATAAAAACTCATATGACAGTGTTCATAGCTCTTTTCATAATGGCAAAGAACTGGAAACAAGCTCAGTGTCCATTCATAGGAGAATTAATAAGCTATATTATATTTATGCAGTTATATATTTTTACTCAACAATGAAAAGAGAATAAACTGTCTATACATTCAACAACATGGAAGAAGTTTTAAAATATTACACTAAATGAAAGGATCTTATTCAAAAGTGTACATACTGCATGGTCACTCTATTTTTATGAACAGGATAACCGAATATATAGTGGAAAGTAACCATAATGGTGTTTACCTTGGGATGTGGCAAAGGTTGAGTAAACAGAGCTAAGAAGCAACATTTTGGTGATGAAGATATTTTATATATTGCTCGGGAATCATGTTAAGCAGATGTATGGAAAAACTCAGAGAATGTGCATTAAGATGGCTGTATTCCATCTTATATCAATTTTTATCATAAGAAAAACTGAGCAAATATTAAAATATATTTAACATTATACATTCTGATACCCTAAAGAGAAAAATGTCTGAAATTTAAGAAAAAAACGCATTTGGTAAAGGGATGGATGGGAGATGGATATATGGATAAATGGATAACAAATCAAATGTAATACAACAGTGGTGGAATTTAGATGGTGGGTATACAGGACACCTCCATAAAATTATTCCAAATGTGAAAATATTTATAACAAAATGATAAAGTACAATAAAATCTTACATTATTGGGCATATTTTGATTTCAGTTTATTCTCACAGGCTGAGATTTTGTTCTTCAAGAATTGTTAAATTGAGTGGGTTGGGGGATGAGGGTATTGAATTACTAACAGCACAGTAATAGAACCTGCTGTGCAGTTTGCTCAAGCAAGGCATCTTGTAACTGGAGTTTATTTTTGTTTTTATGGCAAGGTACACAGCATGAAGTCTCATTTCCACAAACGTTAAGTCAGTAGATATTTATAGTCCTGTGTAACAGAATCACTCCTGATTTGATGGAAGTCATGCTACTCCTCTTGCCTATTGATATGTATTGGTTTATGAAAGGATGTATTCACATATGCATTAGGGAGTTTCTATTGAAACAAACTGAATACACTCACGATCTGTTTCTCTTTGACAATTTGTTTTATCAGAACCTTTTGCAGGTTTAGAGATTCTTCTAAGTTTCATCTCCTGGCATGAAAATGTATCAAAGGTCCTAACGGAAAATTTCCCCTAAAGGAAACTACCATCTGGGCTGATGATCTGAAATAACACCGAGGGCTTAAGATTTTGTGGCTACTCCACTCCCAGGGACAATAGAGGGACAAACCTGGAATCTCCAGGTTTAATTACCTGGCAAAATGCCCTGCTTGGAAGATAGATTGAGTATGTGAAGGCAAAGTAAAATTGCTCTAACCTTGTAACATGGTACCAAGTTGCAAATATGAAATGGAGCTGTGAAGGTTGTGCTAGGATTCTTTGAAAAGGCTGTTCCACAGTGATGCAGGGGACCCGCGGCCAAAGTAGAGCTTCTGGAGGGCAAACCACTCTGTCATCATTCACCTGCCCCATTATCTGTTGTTAGAAAGATGGGCCAATACCTTCGACTTGGCCTTCATGCTCTTGGCCCTCTGATCATTTGAGATGAGGTGGGAGGGACATGTTGTGCTTCTTGCTGATAAAAACATCTAGAACTCTAGCAATTATTTGGATAATAGAAGTGATAGGATTCTATTTGCACCTGAAAGTAATAAAGTAGTGTGTGTCAGTTATAAAACAAATATTAAGTAGATTCCTTCCTCTGGTCGTATGTTCTGCAAGTATACACCTATTTAGTATCAAATAGCTGCTTTTAAGAATTAGGGAGTAAGGAACTTATAAATAAAAAGATATTAATTTCATGGATGTTTACATAAACTAGAACTAATTTTGTGGTGTAGGATTTACTTCTTTGAATAGTCTTTTACACATTGCTAGTTCAATAGTGTACTAGGTTAATGCTTGAAGACAATCAGAACAGTAAAATGAGAGAATACTGAAGCTACTTCAGTGGAATGGAGACTATCCCCAGAAAATAAATGGAGTTAGATTTTGGAGCACCCATTACCTCCTACTGGCAATGTAGTCTGGATTAAATTGAGTACCCTGATGGAAATTCAGTGTCTTCATCTGTAAATGGGAAATAAGAATGATTATAATAAACTCTTACTGTTAAAAGTAATTTAATTTTAAATATACTTTAAATTTAAAACATAACACATATATAAGAAATAATTCTGTGAAATATAAAAAGAAGGTTGTTAAAATTATTACATGATCATGAGTTCAGGATCAAATGTGTTTTTTCACATGCTTATATTATTGAATGGATGGGATTTAGTGATTTGGTATATTTTCAATACCTAGAATCATAGTTTAGGAAGTTTTGGTAATAAAAAAGTATTCTTCACAATGTATTTTGTTTGGATTACATAAATGAAATCAAGAATTAGTTTGCTTTTAATGTATTTTGTTTCTCTGAAAATCCCTCATGAGGTTTCAAAACTACTATAGCTCTTTAGAGAGTCAGTGGGGAAAAAAAAATCATTGTAGGTTAGACCAATACCTGAGTAGAAGCACAAAGGAGAGAAAATACTTAAAAATTAAAAGAAAAGTCATTCCCCAAAATTAAATGCCTAAAAATAAGATTATATTTGATGACAAACAAAATATGTGTTATTGCTTTCAATAAACATGATAAACTTCTCTTTTTTTTTAACTTCACACATTGGGATTATATCCCATGATCTATAAATGAACAAGCTATGAAAAAATTTTAGACATTGTCCTAGACAAACTGAAGTTAAAAGATGGGGAGATAAGATTACTTTACAAAGTAATCTCAGGAACATTTCAGTGCCTTTGGAATTGTTCCTTTGTTCCTTTATTGTTGCAGGACTTCACGACATTTTCCAACAAAAAAGTTAAATGTTCTGCCTGGCAAAGTGTATGCAACTCTTTAACTTCCATGGTCAACACACTCACTTCAGGAGGTGGTGGGGATACAGACAGCAATTAGCAATAGAACCCCTATTGATGGCTGTAGTTTCATTCCTCCCTCTTTGCTGAGGTTCATCAAATCTGCCCCACTTGTGAAAAACCGAGAGAGTTTGCTGGTGCCAGTTTTGGGGTTTCATCCCACCTCTCCTGTAGTCCCAAGTGATTTCTCATTTGTTTCAAGGAATGATAGCTTCTTACTAAAATAAATATGAATAATGTAATTTCCAAATCCATCTAATAATTATAGATCAATGCTATGTTATCCATTTAGATTTCCCTAATTCTGTAGGTTACTTATTTTATCAAATACATATTTGCTTTCAAATTTCTTTTCTAAAAGAGAATTTGAATTAGATAAAATAAGTTAAATATCACAGTTCGATTATAGAATTGAGAAAGATAAAAGAGACTTTTACTTTTCTTTTAATATATTTTCCTTCTCTAAGAGGAATTCCTCCTGAGGTTTCAGAAGTTCCATAGTGTCTGGTATTTGTAAACAAATGGGAATTAAATGCCAGCTCCAAGCCACATTATATTAGCTGAAACTAAAGTTAGTTTATTTTTTTTTCCAATTGAGTTCAATCTTTGTGACCCTTTGTCCTTCAGTTTAACAAGGAGAAACTAGTTTTAGATCAGAAAAAAACTTCAGCAAAATTTAAGAAGATCAGAAAAATAGCACACCCCTGTATTTATTGAGTTAATATACTGTCAGAATGATCTAAACTGATAGCTTTATAATAACTTCCTTGATGTTTTACAACTAAATAAAAAAAAATGTGCATAATATATCTTCACAGCTAAGATAGCCAATTTATGTGAAAAGGAACTGAAATATGGTTTTCTTGGAGATTGTGAAAATAATTGTCACAACCAAGACTTCACGTTTCAAATCCAAAAATGGTAACTTGTGTTTCTATAATATAATTAAAAGGACAAGATATAAAACATATTACGAGAAACTGAAAAGCGACACAGTGATTGTAAGAATGTGATACCATTTTACAACTTAGTTACATTGATTATTTGCAAGGATACTTATTTTTGAACTAAAAAACAGTTAGTAAATTAAGATTCCATCTCATATCATAAAGTTGTAAAATATATTACAATTATTAAATAATGTCATCATATGATAACTGACTGAATTTAACATGTGCTATAATGAGAGCATGAGAAGTGGAGTTGTGATAAAAGGAGCTATAGTAGTAAAACTTGTTGAGATTCAAAAGTGATACAATTATATACAAATCAATTTTAAAAACAATGTCGAGACTGAAAAAATATCCATAAATTATGGTACCCAAAGCTTTAACATGAACAAGGGTAAAGATTTCTACTTTCTTTCTTCAGTAACTTGACTGCTGGAAAATTTTGAGTAAGAATATCAAAGAACTGCAATATAGTCTTATCATGCTTAATCCTATACAATATCTCTCCTAAATATCTGGAATCGACTTCCATCATGTTCCCAATATTTGCAATCTTGTTTCCTTCCATTAAAATGTCACTGACAATTAAAAAAAAACCTCTTTTACATGAATATTACTATCAGTATTTTACATTTGAAGATATAAAGGATCAGAAAGATTAAACAATTTGCAAAAGTCACATGGTTACTGTCAGAGTTGTACCTAAATCCAAGTTCAAATTCCCTATGCCTGTTACACAAACATCCTCACTTTGAACATCTATACCAGTTTGTTTCCAATTTATTGCCTTTCTTTACAGCACTAAGAAATTTTAGAAATAAACATTAATTTTGGTATGAATTGGCTCCAAATCTTTATTTTACATGAATTAACTAAGGGCTAAGGGACTTACAGCTACTAACGTCTCTTTCATTGCGTGTTCATTTTCTTACTAATTGTACAAAATCCCTTAATAGCAAACATTTTATAAGTCAGAATAATAACAACTACAGTGCAAAGAGAATGTTTGACAAATTAAAAACAAAAAATAGATTATAGAAATATATCCAAGGAGAGATGCAATCTATACAATCAGTATACAGATTAGACTAACTTGTCAAAATGCAAAGTCACATCTGAGAAAAATTTTTACTGAGTTTAATGGCATATGTATGTATGCTCTATGGTATATGTATGGAATATAGCTATGTGTGGTACATAGAAAATACATACATTAGGGGCATCAGGTGGCTTAGTCGGTTACATGTCCAACTCTTGTTCTCAGCTCAGGTCTTGATCTCAAGACCGTGAATTCAAGCTCTGTGTTGGGCTCCACGTGTGTAGCCTACTTAAAAAAAAATAGGGGCGCCTGGGTGGCTCAGTGGGTTAAGCCGCTGCCTTCGGCTCAGGTCATGATCTCAGGGTTCTGGGATTGAGCCCCACATCAGGATCTCATCAGGGGAGCCTGCTTCCCCTTCTCTCTCTCTGCCTGCCTCTCTGCCTACTTGTGATCTCTCTCTGTCAAATAAATAAATAAAATCTTTAAAATATATATACATATATATACATACATATACATATGTATGTATACATACACACACACACATAAGTTAAATATAGAGGTACAAGAAAGTTCAAAATAAATGCAAAATACACTTGGCAAAGAATTACTAAAAAGAACTGGTATACAGAACAACATTCAACCAGTTAGGCTGTTCAATCTGTTTCTGATAATTAACCTAGCAAAACTATAGAAATCAGAAGGCATTTTGTATATGTATTACTTGCAACCACACATACATACACACACACACACACACACACACACACACACACACAACTCAGAGACATCCCTGGGAATATATAGAAGGCTGTTCTGATCAGGCCCATGTGTTGAAGAGTGGGCTGTGGGGATTTGATGCCTCCTGGGCCAGCACGAATCCAGAGACAGTCGTCACAAGATGGTTCAAAGAAATCATGCTTTCACTTCTCCCTGTAATTGCACAGAGACAATCATTGTTTGTTTCTTTACCCCAGAAATCTGCAGTTATAGCCCACCTATTGGTGCTTGGGAAGAAAAATCTAGACTATACAGAAGTTTCAGTGGGAGTAAGAAATTGAATGAAACAAAATTAGGTTGGAACAGCAAATTCTGAGCATCTTTCCTCTGCCCACAAGCCAAGGTTGTCTGTAAACAACTGTGTCTTTCCAACACTTTCTTTTCTATCAATTTAAATGTGAAGCCCTTGCAGATTGGCCTTGTGGAATAAAGCAAAGTAGCAGGGTCAACAATGGTTCTGTGGTATGTGGAGCTCCCTGCACTGGCTACCTTATCCACACTGTCTCACGTCATCTGAGAGACATAGCATGGATATACCACCTTTCCAAACCTGTATTAATTGGATAGAATAGATGCACACATACATGTAAAGGACACAAACTCTATGTAAAAGAAAGACAACAAACTGGAGGACACATAGCACTTAATCAAAATAAGGGGAATACAAAAATCAACTTGCAGTAATCAAATACACTCAAATGGACAAGAGAATATCATAAAATAAATATTTAGAATGAGAAAATACCACTAATATCACAAAATTTAAAGAGTAGCATAATTTTATGTAAAACCTTATTTAGTTTAATTAGCCCATCTGAACTTCCAGAATAGGTTTATTTCCCTATATTTTTGGTTGCATATTCTCAGATCATCTTCTCATATGAAAGCAACATTACAACATTTTTCTGAAAGAAAGAGAAGAATGATAATTCAGTCTTTCTTTTAACATAGTTGATTAAAATTGGTTCTTTAATATTATAATTTCAAATACCTTCCTGAACTTTAAAGCTCTAATGGTATGGTATGATTTAGTGCTTTTTGGTCAAATTTAGAAAAACAACTATCAAATATTTTTCATATATATGAGCAATAAGATTTCAAGGATTCAAGTTTTTTTTCTTAAGATTTTATTTATTTATTTGAAACAGAGAGAGAGAGAGAGATCACAGGTAGGCAGAGAGGGGAAAGTAGGCTTCCTGCTGAGCAGAGAGCTTGATGCAGGGCTCATCCCAGGACCCTGAGATCATGACTTGAGCTAAAGGCAAAGGCTTTAACCCACTGAGCCACCCAGGCACCCCTCAAGGATTCAAGTTTTACATGTAAATCTAGAAAATGGTCATAAAATTAGATAAAATGTTAAACTTCAATCATGTGAAGAAATTTTAAAGTAACACAACATTTTTAAACTAGTAAACAAAAAAGCATCCTATCCAGTGGAACCTGGAATTTATTTTCATTTTAAATTATAAAATGATATAAAATATTAGAAAAGAGTCCAACTGGGGTGCCTGGGTGGCTCAGGGGGTTAAGCTTCTGCCTTCAGCTGAGGTCATGATCTCAGGGTCCTGGGATCGAGCCCCGCATCGGGCTCTCTGCTCAGCAGGGAGCCTGCTTCCCCCTCTCTCTCTGCCTGCCTCTCTGCCTACTTGTGATCTCTCTCTCTCTCTCTGTCAAATAAATAAATTAAAAAAGAAAAGAAAAAAGTCCAACTATGCCATTAATTAACATAAGTGGAAGTAAACCAAAAAGATATACTCTGAGTTATCATTAATATCAAAGATAAAATTATATTTTAACTATAGGGCAACATAATTATAATATGTAAAGATAATAACAATAGTACATTGGATGCATAATAGTAAAGAAAGATAATATATAATAGTTGAAAGAATGGTAAAATATATACTAGTCAGTACAAACTAAACAGAAATCTCAAGTTCAGTCTTTATGATAAAATATATTTCTTTTTTTTTTTAAAGATCTTATTTATTTGACAGAGAGAGATCACAAGCAGGCTGAGAGGCAGGCAGAGAGAGAGGAAGGGAAGCAGACTCCCTGCAAGCAGAGAGCCCGATGTGGGGCTCGATCTCAGGACCCTGGGATCATGACCTGAGCTGAAGGCAGAGGCTTTAACCCACCGAGCCACCCAGGTGCCCCTAAAATATATTTCAAAGTCTTAAATAACTGATTTTATGGAAGATATTTTTCTTTGTAGACAAAATCACCTCAAAAGTGCAATCTATAGATTCAGGGTTCCCTGGGTGGCTCAGTGGGTTGAAGCCTCTGCCTTTGGCTCAGGTCATGACCCCAGGGTCTTGGAATGGAGCCCTGCATCGGGCTCTCTGTGCTTCCTCTTCTCTCTCTGCCTGCCTCTCTGCCTACTTGTGATCTCTCTCTGTCAAATAAATAAATAAAATCTTTAAAAAAATGCAATCTATAAATTCAGATATTACTCATATTAACAATGAAGTTATACAGTGTTAGAGAATTAACTTCAGACTATAAAAAAATCTCTCAGCAGAAATAATGTAAATATTCATAAATTGTGTAGAGAACAGATACTTTATTTAGGATCCACTTCCTTTTCTCTGCAATGCAAAAGTATTATAATTCCATTTATTCAAAAAATTTTATTGATTTTATTGCCAATTTGAATATATTTTATTTCTCTTTGTGATCTAATTGCTATTTCTAGGACTTCAAGTACTATGTTGAACAAGAGTGGCGAGAGTGGGCATCTTTGTCATGTTCCTGATCTCAAAGGGAAGGCTGTCAGCTTTCCCCATAATCTCTCTCTTCGCAGATGACATGATACTTTATATGGAAAACCCAAAAGACTCCACCTTCAAACTACTAGAACTCATAGAGCAATTCAGTTATGTGGCAGGATACAAAATTGATGTACAGAAATCAGTTGCTTTCTTATACACCAACAATGAAAATACAGAAAGGGAAATTAGAGAATCAATTCCATTTACTATAGCATCAAGAACCATAAGATACATGGGAATAAATCTAACCAAAGAAGTAAAGGATCTGTACTCAAGGAACTATAGAACACTTATGAAAGAAATTGAAGAAGACACAAAAAGTTGGAAGACCGTTCCATGCTCATGAATCAGAAAAATAAACATTGTTAAAATGTCTATACTGCCTAGAGCAATCTATACTTTCAATGCCATTCTGATCAAAATTCCACTGGCATTTTTCAAAGAGCTGGAACAAACAATCCTAAAATTTGTATGGAATCAGAAGAGACCCCAAGTTGCTAAGGAAATTTTAAAAAAGAAAAACAAAACTGGGGTTATCATGCCTGATTTTAAGCTTTACTACAAAGCTGTGATCACCAGCACAGCATGGTACTGGCACAAAAACAGACACATAGACCAGTGGAACAGAGTAGAGAACCCAGATATGGACCCTCAATTCTATTCAAATAATCTTAGACAAGCAGAAAAAAATATATACAGTGGGAAAAAAGACAGTCTCTTCAATAAATGGTGCTGGGAAAATTGGACAGCTATGTGTACAAGAATGAAACTCAACTATTCTCTTATGCCATACACAAAGATAAACTTGAAATGGATAAAAGACCTCATTGTGAGGCTGGAATCCATCAGAATCCTACAGGAAAACATAGGCAGTAACCTCTTTGATATCAGCCACAGCAACTTCTTTCAAGATATGTCTCCAAAGGCAAAGGAAAAAAAGTGAAAATGAACTTTTGGGACTTAATCAAAATCAAAAGCTTCTGCACAGGGGTGCCTGGGTGGCTCAGTGGGTTAAAGCCTCTGCCTTCGGCTCAGGTCATGATCTCAGGGTCCTGGGATCGAGTCCTGCATCGGGCTCTCTGCTCAGCAGGGAGCCTGCTTCTCCCTCTCTCTCTGCCTGCCTCTCTGCCTACTTGTGATCTCTGTCTGTCAAATAAATAAATAAAATCTTAAAAAAAAAAAAAAGCTTCTGCACAGCAAAGGAAATAGTCAACAAAACAAAGAGGAAGCCAATGGAATGGGAGAAGATATTCGCAAATGACACTACAGACAAAGGGCTGATATCCAAGATCTATGAAGATTTCCTCAAACTCAACACACACAAAACAGGTAATCACGTCAAAAAATGGGCAGAAGACATGAACAGACACTTCTCCAAAGAAGACTTACAAATGGCTAACAGACACATGAAAAAATGTTCATCATTAGCCATCAGGGAGATTCAAACCCAAACCACATTGAGATACCACCTTACACCAGTTAGAATGGCCAAAATTGAGAAGACAGTAAACAACATGTGTTGGAGAGGATGTGGAAAAAGGGGACCCCTATTATACTGTTGGTGGGAATGCAAGTTGGTGCAGCCACTTTGGAAAACAGTGTGGAGATTCCTTAAGAAATTAAAAATAGGGCTTCCCTATGACCCTGCAATTGCACTATTGGGTATTTACCCCAAAGATACTGATAAGAAGGGCCATCTGTACCCCAGTGTTCATAGCAGTAATTGTCACAGTCGCCCAACTGTGGAAAGAACCAAGATTCCCTTCAATGGACAAATGGATAAAGAAGATATGGTCTATATATACAATAGAGTATTATGCCTCCATCACAAAGGATGAATACCCAACTTTAATATCAACATGGACAGGACTGGAAGAGATTATGCTGAGTGAAATAAGTCAAGCAGAGAGAGTCAATTATCATACAGTTTCACTTACTCGTGGAGCATAAGGAATAACATGGAGGACATTGAGAGATGGAGAGGAGAAGTGAGTTGGGGGAAATCGGAGGGGGAGATAAACCATGAGAGACTGTGGACTCTGAGAAACAAACTGAGTGTTTGGAGGGGAGGGAAGTGGGGGGGTTGGGTGAGCCTGATGGTGGGTATTATGGAGGGCACGTATTGCATGGAGCACTGAGTGTGGTACATAAACAATGAATTCTGAAACTCTGAAAAGAAATAAAAATAATAATAAAATAAAAGCTTTTATTGACTACTTTGTGAAGTATGACGAAGTGGATTCATATCCAGAAACACATCGAGACACCGGTAGAAAGATAGACAGATGGGTGATAAGAGAAATGAAGACTGATAGTTTGTGATTTGTAAGAGCAAGAAAGAAGTAAAATTCAACATGTTATGATAGTAGATGTATCAGGGTACATCTTCTACCATTCTATCCTTCTACCATCTACCAAACCTCTGAAAATTTTTAGCTTCGCTCTTTCAATCTAAACTTCGATCCTTCAATTCCTAAAGTGTCTAGACCTTTCTCCTCAACCCCTGGGAGCCTGGAAATTGTGGTTATATTGGAATAAGAGTGTTTAGTTTCAGGCAACCAGAGGGCCAATGTGGCAGGGCCAATGTGGCAGGCAGCAATGCTAGATATTCCTGCAGTGTTTCAGACATTAGTTGAAACCCCGTTAGCATCCACCACTCTTTAGTGCCTTACACCTGTTCTTCTCCCTCTCCAGCCACCTTCTCACCAATTCATATACTTATATCATTTTCACTTGCATATATTTGCTTTCATGACTTCTAGAAACTTGTATGGGATTGAATTGTGCTCCCACTGAAGTTCATCTCCTCCTGGAAATTCATGGTTGGAAATAAAGTCTTTGTAGATGGAACCAAGTTAAAAATGAGGTCATCCTGGATTAAAGTGGCCCCTAAATGAGTGACTGATGCCTTTATAAGAAGATGGAAATGTGGTCATAGGGATGCATAATGAGTTAACAGCCATGTGAAGAAGGAGGCAGAGGTTGGAGTTATGTTATCACAAGCTAAGGCGGACCAAGGACTTACAGCCATCACCAAAAGCTAGAAGAGGGGCATGGAATAGATTCTCAGAATTTGCAGATGGAACTGACCATTTTGATCTAGAACTTCTAGCCTCCAGAAATGTGAGAGAATGAGCCTTTTGTTTTAAACCACACAGTTTTTGGTAATTTGATATGGTGGCCCTAGAAAACTAATATGAAGGTATTTAATTTGATTATTACTTGACAATCTTTAAAATAAGTGATTAGATGAAGTCTTCAATTTATTTAAAAACATTAATTTTGATGTGGATTGATCCACCAAACTTTTCTGAATTTCACTCTATTACAATGTTATATTTCTTAATTTATAAGAGCAACAGTATAATTAGAATATAAATATGGCTACCATACAGAGATGGTAATAAGCCTAGAAATATTTTATTGACTAGATTTATTTATTTTTAGGTTAAGAAAAACCACAGGTCTTATTTTTATTACCAGAGATAGGATTTAGCATTTGGTGATTTCTAAGATATTTATTGTTCTGTATCTTATTATTTTGTGACCAGATTGAATATAGATCTCTTCTGGTACAGGCAGGTCTCTCTTCTGGCAACATTCAGAATGGGCACAGCCATCCCACTGCCTACTACCCATTAGCACCTTTAATTATTCCAATTTTGTGGTAGAGACCCACAGTTTTCCCCTAAAATCCATTCTTACATTCTTTCTCAGATAGACGACCCTCCATAATTATCCAGAACAAGGAGCCTTGCAGCTACAGTGGTCATGTGACCATGCTCTAGTGAGTGAGAAATAATCAGAACTGTTGTGTGTGAAATTTAGAAAGTATCCTTGAAGTGAGGCATTGCTTTTTCTTCTCATTCTCCTTTTCTCTCTCTTTTTAAAATCTTTTGATCATGTTTCTTTTTATATAAGATATGAGAGCAAATGTTCAAGGAGTTTTGAATCATGAGGTAAGTTCATCTATGATCTCACAGTTTTGGAGGTCAGGAGCTTAACCATGGCTTTCTTCTACACAAAAAAGAAATTTATATCTTACTTATACTGCTATTTATGTTTTGAACATTTGCAGTCAAAGCTAATTCTAATGAACACAGCAACTATTCTCCCACCCTTTATTTTAGAGAAAAGATAAAAACACCAAACAGCTATTCACCTTTGTCTCCTCATCGTCTGGCCCTTCCTACTCTGTTCATCTTGAGTTCTCTCTGTGACTTTGTTAGCTGTTTGTTGGATAACCTATCTGAGTTAGATAATTAATATGTAGGATTCTTTTTCTCTTGACTATGGAACTAATTGCTATTTTGGAATTAGCTTCATGAAAATATTTTATGATTTGTTCTGCCTTGGCTTTAAGTCATGAAAAATTGGCATTTTGTCAAACATACTTGAGAAAAAGAATTTACATTACGTTTTCCCTGTCCCCCCTCCAGTTTGTTTTTTTCTCACTTTAGTTCCCATCAGTGAAGAACAAGATCATTGACCACAATATATGTAAAGCATGAAATTAGAATACTATTTGGGGAGAAGGTGCTTCTAGCTTATCTCTTCTTTCAATACTTCTAGAATGATACACTATTTAATTCACAAAAATAAAATGAAAAATAAGCATTATAGGAGATAGGATAAAGCTGAAATTTCTTAATCTCCTAGAAGTTTCTTGCATACCTTCATATGCAACATACCTTCATAAGTTCATAATGGGAAAAGATAGATGGTCAGTCTTCCTATTTCTTCTACCCCCATTGCCTCTGCTGGGATCTTCTGAAGATACTTTTTTGACTCCCTCAGTTTATCTGGAACCTTAACTGTGAACTCAGTTTACAGGTATTTCAGGATGGGTCATTATGCACATTACCACTATGAAATCTTCATTCATGTGCTTGAGTTTTCCTGAAAGTCACAGTGTATAAACAGACATTAGCTTTAAATTTAAAAGTGTAGATTAAAATATACAGTTAAGACAGACACACAAATATAGGTATGCACACATCCTTCTGTTGCTTCTGTAGACTTCACAAGTTCTCAAATTTTGATAACAATATTCCTGAGAAAGTGCCTAGTGTATCCCATCCCATTTCCTCATAAGCAAAATGTACATATACACTTTGATGGAAAGAATAGAGAAGTAAGTTGTGGGAAAATTTGAATAATTGTTCTGACCCACCCCCCAACCCCATAAAGACTCCTTGAAAGGAAACATGAAACAATGCTTTTGGAAAATGATGTTTAAGAGAGTAAAAAATGTTTACTTGGGGTTCAGAAACTAAGAGAAAGTTGAACTCCTCAATGAAGTCATGTCAGATGAACTCTGATATAATTTAAAATAACAATCTCAGTATTAGTAAAATTTCCATCAATTTGTATTCAAAGTTTTTATTCACCTTCAGTTAGCTTACATAAATATCAAATTCAAGTCTATTTCAATTTTTCTTTACAATATTGACTAATTAAATTTTTTTAAAGACTTTATTTATTTATTTGACAGACAGAGATCACAAGTAGGCAGAGAGGCAGAGAGAGAGAGAGGAGGAAGCAGGCTGTCCGCAGAACAGAGAGCACGATATGGGGCTCGATCCCACGACCCTGGGATCATGACCTGAGCCGAAGGCAGCAGCTTTAACCCACTGAGCCACCCAGGCGCCCCATTGACTAATTAAATTTAAATAGAATTTAAAAGATGAGGCAAAGTTCAGGAAGGTGAAATGTTATAAAACCTAGAGTACCTGGATTTTGTACTACTTTCAACTTTACATATATTCAGGAATTCTGTAATTTTCTAATTACTCTCTTGGATCTATAAAACTGAAGGCATATAGGCATGTACTATCTTTTCAACTGTTATGTTATCTATAAATCTATTAAAGTAATGTCACCCCTGATCCATACATTCACCAACTATATCAGCTAGGGCTCCATCAGGAAAGCAAGATAACAGTATTAGAAAATCAGGAACTTACTATATAAATTAGATCTTATGTAATTGTTGGAGAACTGAAGAATTGAAGGGTCAGAGGGATCAGAAAAAAAAATCATGAAATAGCCCCAATATAGATGAAAACTACTAGAATGGAACCACAAGTTGGGCAAGGTAAACTTCTGGGGATGGTTTTTGGCTCTGTATTGTTCCTATCTCTATGAGTTGACTGCTAAGTATCTAGGGGATCAGCAGGGCTAGACATTGAAGAGGACAGCTGGTCATGGAGCTAAATGAGAACAAGCTGCAACTCTGCACATGTCCCTCACTGCCTAAAACGATGATGGCATCCAAAGTGCAATGGCACTTTATAAGGTTCACCTTATCCCCTGTCTCACACAAATCTCTCGTGTCCAATCCTTTCTTGGAACTATACAAGAAAGGAAAATCTTGGAAGTACCATGTATTTAAATTGACATGATAAAAAAAAAAAATACCCACTTGCCCTGTAGCTGCCACATTTCAGGGTGAAAGCTGCCTTGATTTCAACTGGATGAATTGTGAACATTTGGAAACCCTCTTCTCTGACTCTGTTTGAACAGATGAGGAAACAGAATGCCTGGGAGGATAAGTCAATTTCCCAAGGACACACAGAGTAATGTTTAACAAGTTCATTATTTTAACTGCCAATCCAACGTCTTTCTGTTTCTAACATGACAATAATAACTTTCTTCACTTAGGAAGAGGATTCTAGATTACATTCGGTGTCATTATAAAACTGGTGGAGAAAAAGATGGTAATAAATAAAGTATTTTGTATATTGTGTGGAGCTAACGTCTGTGTGAATTTTCCTATTAACTACTCTATCTTCCAGAAGACAATGTAAAATACCCTCTTTTCTTCTGTCAAGCTCCCATTTATAATAGACCATTACTAGAATATTCTTTTAAATCATTTTAAGGTATCTCATCATTTTATATTACCTTGTCCATACTGTACTGTATGAATTATTAAGGATTAATGCATCTTTATTTTGAGTGACCAGCCATGCCTGATGGTTTTAACTATGAAGTCATTCTTTCCCCCTGGTATAAGGATAAATTTACATTATAATTAACAGCCAAAGAATTCCTTTTTATGCCATATAATGGTGCCTTCCTTTAGCTCTGCTATTCAGACAGTACATAATAAATCACAGGGGAAAAATCTCTATTTTTAATATTCACATTTATGTATTTAATGGATGTTATTGAATTTTTCAAGTACTTATTGGAATAGGGGAGAAATATTTGTGCACTATTATTTTATTTCGGTCTAAGAGAGTGCAGTGTTTGGCTGATGCTGGCATGTTAATAATTAGCACCTCTATTAGAAGTCAGCTCGTGGTTTTCAGCAGCATTATGCTGAGAAGCTGTTTCCCAAGTGAATGGAGAATTATACAGTTTTATTAAAGAAGAGCCTTTCCTTTGAATACAACTTTAAGAAAATCTTCAAAGGAACAAATTTAAAGCCTCAAATCAGAGCACAGCACTAATTAGTGTATAACAATGATTTAGGCAGAGAGCACCAGGCCTTGTTAATTTTCCAGGCCCATTCTGTAGTCTCTTTGCTGTATATTTCTTTTGATGAGTCAATTTCATCTAGGTGCAGCTTTTTATATTTTAACGACTGTCATAACACTTCTAAAGTTTTAGAAAATGGTACATACTGATGCTGAAATCTGGCAATTATCTTCTAACTCTGCATTCCAACAACTAATTTTATGGCTCAGGTTAAAATGCTTAATTCAGTTTCAAGTATTTTGCATTTATAAAATTGCTTTAAGTGGCATGTCTCTGAATAAAATAATGTAACTACCTATTTGTTTGTGTAGCCTTCATACTTAGAAATAAAAATGTACATCAATCATTCATTATAAATCAAGTTATTTAAGATTCAAAGGTGTCAAGAACATAAGTTCCCTTGATCACATTTCATCTTATAATGTCTTTTAGGAATTACAAAAGTTAAAATATCAGCTTCATAATTTTAAAATGCTATGTACTACAAATGAGTTATCAGAATAAATTGTTTTCTTCATTTAGTAAATAGTGAGGTATTGATCTAAGAATGTCATGGGAAATTAGAAAACTGTAACACCAAAATGCCATATAACTATGATTTATGACTTCAGCAACATGAAGTAGGAATTGATTACTATTAAAGTCAATACCAAGATTCATTGACTCAGATATTCATAGTGACTAAGGCTAAATTGGGAATCAATGTTTATATCAAGAAAACATGTATCTTTCTATGGATAAAAATATGCCAATATATTCTGTCATCCTGTTATCACCTATTATGAGAATTCAATCCCTGCAGCATGATAGATATTTTACAATTTAAAAACCATCCAACATTGCCTCCAGCTCTCGGTCTCTGCATCATTAATGATGGAGTACTAGATTATTCCAATCAAAAATTGGTATTTGTATCAAATAAAAATGAATCATAACTACAGTCCACTTCAGAATTACTGAAGGATCCAAACTATCTTATATAGTACCCTGAAGAAGACATTGTCACAAAAATGACAGCACCAAGCTAGAGAGGATTATGCTCCATGAAATAAGTCAGCAGAGAAAGAAATACCATACGATTTCACTCATATGTTGAATTTAAGATACAAACAAATGAAAATGAGGGGGAAGGGAAGGAGAGGTAAACCAGAAAATAGGTTTAACTACAGGGCATGTGGGTGGGGGACGGGTTAAATGGGTCATATGTCTTAAGGAGAGCACTTGTGATGAGCACAGGGTGTTGCATGAAAGTGATGAATCACTAATTTCTACACCTGAAACTAATATTACACTGCCTGTTAACTAACTGGAATTTAAACAAAAATTCAGAAAAAAA
>RCUC01137507.1:0-10883 GCA_003697995.1 Taxidea taxus jeffersonii | reverse complement strand
GCCGCAGCCCATAGCAGGTGCTCAGCGCAGGTGGAGAGTGAACACCGCGCAGAGTTGGGGTTTGGTCTCGGGCCCCGTCCGCAAGGCTCGTGCTCCACCTCAACAAGCCCGCCTCGGTTCCGCAGCCTGAGACGACCCCCGCCTTCCTCGGCACCTGCCACTGGTGGCTTTGGCTGCGCGGTCAATACTCCTGCCCTCCCGAGACCCCGGGAGGCTGTCTGCGCGGAGACCGGCCGGGGCGCCCTATGCCTGCGCGCCCTCTCGCGGATGCGCGGCTCGAGCCACGAGGCACCTTCCTCTCTTCCTCTCCCGGTCACAGGGCTGCTGGCCACAAAGTCTCTTACCTACAGCGGGAGACTCCCGGCGGCAGCCCGACGCCGTTCGGCTGAGGATCCTGCTCTGGACTCTCGCGGCAGGGGGGCGTGGCCTGTGGACCGGGAGGCCTCTGGGAGTCGCGGTCCCGGCTCCCCCTGAAGCGGCCTCGCAGAAGGGAAGTGGAAGGAGAAGAACTACATCTCCCAGGAGGCTCCGCGGTTCGCCTCGGACGGGGCGAGGGCGTGGCCAGTGCCTGGGTGGCACACCCTTACCCCGCCCACCCCCACCCCCGAAACTCAGAAAGCCTTCGGACTGTCACCAGCTAACCCCCAGCAGTCTTCTAACAGCTCCGCGAGCTGGAAGCCACGGGAATCCAGCCGAGAAATCCCTGGAGCTCCGCTCCCTTGTTCCCAAATCCCTCCGGCTTCCCCAGCGCCGGCTCCGGGCGGACCGGGAATTGCGCTGAGCGAGACCCGCCGGATCTCCAATCCAGGTGTCTCGCCAAGGCCCGCGCCCATTACAGAGCTATCGGAGGGAGGGACCCCGGAGGCGGCCGGGCCGGCTCTGATAGAGCCTTGAAGGCCGCTGCCAGGAGCCCCACGAGGAAGTGGGGAGGCGACTAAGCCCTGCTGCCCAAGTCCAGGTTCAAGATGAGATGAGGATCCCAGCACTCTGTGCAAAGATGACAACTGGAGACTGGATTTTGAAGTAGAGCTCATGGAGTGTCTGGGAGGCGCCGTCGATTGGGTGCCCGACTCTTGGTTTGGGCTCAGGTCGTGATCTCATGTTGTGATCTCAGGTGGTCGGATCAATCCCTTTGTGGAACCCCACGCTCAGTGGAGAGTCAGCTTGGGACTTTCCCTCTTCCTCTGCCCCTCCCGCTCGTGCTCTGTCTCTCAAACAAATACACAAATCTTTAAAAAAAGAAAAGTATAGCTTATGCACTGAATTGACTGGAGGTGAGATGACAGACAAAGAAAGAGTGTGGCTTCTATAGATTTTTGTGTCTAATCAGTGGGGAGCCATGAATGGGCAGCGAGTGGGCAGTGACAGTGCATGGGGAGGGGGAGTCTGTGGCGCTTGGGTTGTGGTTTGTGATGCCCAGCAGATGTCGGAGTAGAGATTCTTTTTTTTTTTTTAAGATTTTATTTATTTATTAGAGAGAGAGAGAGAGAGAGCGAGCACAGGCAGACAGAGAGGCAGGCAGAGGCAGAGGGAGAAGCAGGCTCCCTGCCGAGCAAGGAGCCAGATGTGGGACTCGATCCCAGGACGCTGGGATCATGACCTGAGCCGAAGGCAGCCGCTTAACCAACTGAGCCACCCAGGTGTCCCCGGAGTAGAGATTCTAAGCAGACAGGAGGACTCCACTAAGACGGAGAAGGGCTTTGGATCAAGGGCACATGATGAGACAAACCAAATGGACCAGGTGGAGTCTGGACAGGGGTGATGGGGAAGGACGCAGAGTCTCAAGTGTGCATCTAGGAGAGGAACATCTAGCAAAGGAGACTGGGGATGGCCTGTGACAACCCAGGATACCGGCTGTTTTTGAGGTCAAGAGAAGAGAGAGTTTCAGGAAGGAGGGAGTGATAACCTATGAGGAGTGCTTCATTGGGAGAAGGGTAAGCCAGAAACTTAAGACAGGCTGACTGGACTTGGAAACATGGCAGCTGCTGGAGATCTTGACCAGGGTGGGGTCAGTGGAGGGGAGGGAACAACGGCCTGACTGGAGAGGTGTGAAGGGGAGCGTGAGAGGTGCGCGAGTGGAGACAGCTAGTGTAAACTGTGCTCATGAGGAATGTTGCTTTGGAGCAGAGCAATGAAGCAGAGGCTAACGGGGTATGGCAAGTCCAGGGAGGTTTTATGTCCTCTTTCTCTAGATGGAGATGTTTCAGCTTCTTTGTAGAATGATGCAGAGGGGGGCACCTGGGTGGCTCAGCGGGTTAAGCCTCTGCCTTTGGCTCAGGTCATGATCTCCGGGTCCTGGGATCAAGCCCCACATCGGACTCTCTGCTCAGCAGGGAGCCTGCTCCCCCCCCACCCCGCCTGCTTCTGCCTACTTGTGATCTCTCTGTGTCAAATAAATAAATAAAATCTTAAAAAAAAAAAAGAATGATGCAGAGGGAGGGGAGATTAGTGATGCAGCAAAGTCACTGAGAGGTCAGAGGGGACCTAGTCCAATGTCTGCATGGAAGGCCCACACCATACTGCATCAAGATGAGAAGCAGGATGCCCGGGCAGAGGCCCATGTGGGTATGCTTGGCAGAATAATGGTCCCCCAACTGTGTCCACATCGTCATTCCCAGGACCTGTGAGTGTTCTGGGCAAGAGAGGTTTGCAAATCTGATTGAGGATTAAAGACCTGGAAATAAGGAGATTATCCTGGGTTATCCCAGTGGACCCAGTATCATTATGAGGATCCTTAAAAGTAGAAGGAAGAGGGAGGCACAGGGATCAGAAGGAGACATGACTATGGAAGGAGGGTGCAACAGATGGATTGTTGCTGGCTTTAAAGGTGGAGAGAGGGGGCGCCTGGGTGGCTCAGTGGGTTAAAGCCGCTGCCTTCAGCTCGGGTCATGATCCCAGGGTCGTGGGATCGAGCCCCATATCGGGCTCTCTGCTCTGCGGACAGCCTGCTTCCTCCTCTCTGCCTACTTGTGATCTCTGTCTGTCAAATAAATAAATAAAATCTTTAAAAAAAAAAAAAAGGTGGAGAGAGGGGGCCACCTGCCAAAGGATATGGGTGGCCTCAGAAACAGGGAAAGGAAAGGAAACAGATTCACTCTCAAGCCTCCAGGAGGGAGTGTAGCTGTTCTGAAAGCACTAGGCTCTCCTTTAGCCTCGTGGATCCTGTGTCAGACTTCTAACCTACGGAAATGCAAGATGATGGATTAATGTTATTTCCAGCCACCAAGTTTGCGGCGATGTCGATGTATGGTAACCACCGAAGACTAATACAGTGAGCCAGGGGCCTGAAGCGGGAGGGAGGCACATCTCAGGGAAGGACGAAGCAAGGCTCCCAAAGTCAAGAGCAAGGCCTGTGAGGGAGACGTAGGGGTTTCAGAGAGAGGAGGTGGTAGGTAATAGTTGCCTGACGGAAGGGAAATTTGCAAAGAGCTTCCGAAGGAATGCAGGCAGGAAGCTGGTGGTCTAGGCTGCAAAGAGGCGAGCTGGGCTGTCAGCCAGTAGAGGCTGATAGTGGTCGCTGCTCTGGGAAGCACTTACATGTCTGAGAAAAGAGGCTGCTTTTGAGGCTCGCGGTAGGAGCTGACTCAGTCATAGGTGGGGGGAGCCCAGGACCAGAGCTCTGAGTTAGGGGCTTCCAACCTCAGGAGGGTCCTGGTCCCAGTGACATCTTTCCCCCCCAAGGTCAGCCTCCTGTACCTTGCATCCCGAGTCCTGGGTCCCCTTGGCCCTCTTCCAGGGTCTCTGGGAGAATGTGACAAGTGTGGGCATGAGAGGAAGGCATTGATGCTTCAAAACAGTCCCTGGCGGATGCCCCCTCCCCCAAATGGCATCAGAACTCATCACAGTTGCCTTTGGGTGCTACTGGAAGCCACAGGCAACAGAGCTCTTGCATGGGCACCTGTGCTCCATCTGTGTCCCTGTGGACACACCCTACGTCAGTCTGTCTGGGGCAGCTAAAGCCACCCCAGGAATAACATTTCCAATCCCTCTTGAACCCCACCTTATGGACCCCTGCCTCCCCCAGCCCATCCCAACCTCTCCCCAGTTGCTAAAAATAAGTTGCATCTGGTTATAGCTTAGTGGCTGAGGTCTGAGACTGAACCACAGAGAAGCCAAGGTGAAACACCCCTGGTGGCCAGGACTCGTGGGGAGGGGGTTGACAAAGGATTGCTGGGAAAGATGTTCTTGAAGCAAAGGTGCCCAACCAGAGAGGAGACCCAGGTGTCAATCCTGAGTTGTAACATCACAGCCCTGGTCTGGCCATTGGCAACCCAAACTGCTTTGGGGTCCTGGAGCAGGAGTGACCAGGCCGGGCTCTCTCTGGCAGTGGCTGCTGTCAACTGACCCCATGCTGTCTGCAGTTCCTGGCCCACCCGAGGAGGGAACTTCCCTCCACTCTTACTGCCCATCCCATCCCCCTCCTTTCAAGGTTTCTGACCTCTTGGGCCCACTTTGACCTCTAGTCCAAGCTGAGTAGAACCATGACAATTTCATTTCAAGCCATGAATGGGGTGGGTCTCCATGTCCCCGAACGCACTGGTACTGGGGGAAGATCCCTCTTTTGTCAGGAAGAGTGACCACCTCACATAAGTAGACTGCCATCTGCATCACATTCATGGATCCTAAAACAGGTCTTTGAAAGAAACTTCCAAACCACATGGCTAGGAAGTAGGCATTCATTTTATTCCTAGAAGCTCCTGAACCGGAGAATGGTGGGGGACAGGCTGTTCCCCTGCTACATCATTACTCTGGAGACAAATCCCATGGCAATGGTGTCCCTGTCCAGGACGCACACAGTTCCCAGGGAGGTGGGAGCTCTGTCCACTGTGAGACATGCTGCAAGTGTCTGCTCTCCACCACCACTGTGCTCGTCATGGTGCTGACAAAGGGTAGGAGGTTTTAGAAACATTTGCCAACATCAAGTACAAGAAAAACACCCATAGTTTAGTATTTACCCATTAGACCCATCAAGGAGATCACATCATTCAGTCTTACTCCAAAAGGGTAACTAACTCTCCAAAATGCTTTATTTCATAAAACTGGAACATTTGATGGTAACCCAATACACAGACTCAAGTGGTTCAGGGAGCTCTGCTTCTCTCTGGCAGGTGGAGGCAATGCCACAGAAAGCCCCTGCCTCCCCTGTGTCCTGACTCAAGTGGCAAGTTCAAGCTTCCGCTCAGGCCAGGTCTGTCAGGGTCTGAGGTGTCCCTCTGTCCGGTCACCAGTGCCCAGCGCCAAGAAGGGCTTTGGCACCATTCCGGTCACATCTGCCCCCAGATCCACACAGTACCTGAGAAGGCTGGGACAGTGCAACCCTGGAGAACCCTAGTAGTTCGGTGAGATTCCTCCTCCTGCCTGCAGCTCCCACCCTCCACCCACTCCTGGGGGGCTGTGAGGTCCATAAGAAATACTTTCTTAAGAAACAGGGCTAGGGCTGGTCATCCGGACTGCCCTGCATCCCAGCCACTGGAGGAAGAGAGCCGGCAGATCTGGGAGCCAGCCAGAGCCTGGCCCCACCACCTGTGGACCGCCGGGAGGAAAGAACAGCGCAAGGGGAGGCCACACCCACCCTTGCAAAACCCGGGGTGGCGTTATTCACCAAGGTCTCCAGACGCTCTGGGCAATGCAGGCAGCGGTGAGGCTGCCCAGGGCTGCCGGCACCAACTCTGGCCCTTCAGCAGGAGCTCGGGTCAGTTCAGCCTCGGGGGCCTCTTCCAGGTCGGAGCACAGGTCGTCCCCGGGGCCTGGGGAACTGGGCAAAGGGGATCCCAGGACCCCTCCTCCCGTGGGCCAGCCACTGCGCCCAGGGGCTCCCGGAGGCCTGGCCAGGGCGTCCCCCAGCAGATTCCGGAAGCTGCTGCCCTCGCGCAGAGGCATGGATTCGAGCAGGTGGTTCAGGAGTTCTGCGGCGACGGTGGCATCGATGGCCTGGCACGTGGACACGAACGTGTGCACCTCGTGCATGCACTGGATGTAGCCAGCCGCGAAGCGCTCGCTTGCTTCCGCCTGCAGCTGCTCGCGCTCTGCGCCCGGGAGTGGGAGAGAGAGAGCGCGGCGCCCGGTCCGGTGAGCGGCCACTGCGGTGGCCAGGCCCGCCCAGCCCGCGGGGACAGGGCTCACCCAGGGGACCCGGAGGTCGCCCTCGCCGCCAACAGTACAGGGGCGCCGGGCGGGGAGGTCCCCAGTCCGCGACCCGGGCCGGCTGGGCGAACGCGCCCCGCCCGCGCGCCCCACCGCCACTCACCGCGCGCACGGCCCCGCAGCGTGCCCTGCACACGCCGCACGGTCAACTCCAGCACCTCGGCGTTCTCCAGCTTGGCCTGCACCTGCGCGGGCGGGAGAGCGGGGTGGGGGGCGTGTGGGGGGTCAGTGAGGTCAGGCTGCGCCCCGAACCCCGCTCTCCCGCCCAGCGGCCCCCGGGCGCCCGCCTGCCCGCCTCACCTCGGCGCCCGCCAGCAGCAGCCGCAGCTCCTGGAGGCTCTCGTTGATCCGCGCGCGCCGCTTCTTCTCCACCAGGGGCTTCCGGGCCTGCGGGAAGCCGGCGGCTGAGCCCCGGTCCCAGGCCTCCCGCCCGCCCGCCCCCTGTCCCCCGGCCCCCATAAGGACCCGGCCCGTACCTTGCGGTCACCCCGGGTCTCCCAGCCGTCCTCGTTCTCCCGGCTCGGACGGTCCCGGCCGGGGACCAAGGCCTGAGCCATGGCCCGCGCCGCCCAGAGCGCCGCGAGGACCGCGAGCGCCCACGCCCCTCGCAGCGCTCGGCTGCTGCCGCCGCAGCCCGGCTCCTCCGCTTCTTCCGCCCGCCACGGCCCCGCCCCTTTTATAGCATCTCATTTGCATTTCAATGCACGGATTGGTCGCGCGGGCCCGAGCCGCCGGCTTGGAGGCGCAACGCGGCCAATGGGAGAAGCGCGCATTGTCCAGCTCGGCCGCCGGGGTCGGCAGGCAGCTGGTGGGGCGTGGTCGGCGGCCGCGGCCCCCAGCCCGGCCTCCCGGCAACCCCAGAGGCTTGGGGCACCCGAGGGGGCGGTGACCCGCAGGGCGGCGGTCAGGACTGCTTCTGCTGTCCTCCCTACCTGAGCGAGGCCCCAGGTCTGCTGTGCGTGGGAGCAGCATTCCTGCAGTCACACTTGTCTTAGTTCCTGCAAGGTGCCTTCCTGGAGGCGCGCTCCTGCCCAAGTGTCCGGGTGCTGGATTCTGTAGGACAGAGTCACAGACAAGGCCGTGGTCTGTGGACCTGGAAAGGTCTATGGGTCCGGCCCCGGATAGCTGCGGAGTCCCGGCGAGATGGGGACCCATGGGGGTAGCGCGGGTGGGAGCGGCCCCATGGCTCCCTTGAGTTTCTTGCGCATTTGTGGGTCCAGACACCAGACTCGATCCTCGACACCGCCCTCCTCCCTCGCGGGGATCCTACTGGGGCGGGGTCCACCGGCCCGCCGGCGTCGCCCCTCTCCAGGCGCTCCTTCTCGGGTCACCCTTCCCCCACCCGCCCCTTCTTCCCTAGTACCACCCCCCACCCCCAGCAGCCGCCCATTCTCTTCTAATCATCATCGCCGTCCACCCAGCTCCCTATGTCCCCCTAATCCCCTTTGCTCCCTTGCCCCCTTTGACCTCCCTCCCGGCCACCCCCCCTCCGCCCCCCGCCGCCGCTGTACATCCCTGAACTCCTCCCCACCCTACCCTGGTCCTCCTCCCCGCCCACTCTTTCCTGTTCTCCCAGCTCCCTGGCCTGCCGTCCTCCAGAGGTCCCCACTCCTGTTCATTCACCCAGGCCAGTCTACTTCATCCCCCGTCCCCCGCCCCGTTTCCCCTCGGCTCTCTTTCCCTCCCAGCCCTCCCCTCAACAGACCCGCGCGTAGGCTGCCTTCTGGTCCCCGTAACTTGATGCCCATGACAGTTGGCAGCTGCAGCCGCTTTGGTGGAGAAAAGCGGGGCGCGCCAAGAGCGACAGGTGTTGGCCGCGCCTTTGTCTAGGACTGCTTTGTCCGGCGGGCGGCCGGTGGCGGGTGAGCTTGTGTCCGCCAGACGACCGCCACCCCCACCGAGGGCCGCCCATCTGCCAGACTGGCCTCCCTGCGGGTGGGGTGCGTGGGCCGTGGGGCCACGCCCTTGGGCAGCGCCCTGGGGACCGCCGCCTGTTCCCTGCTCCATTGGCCTATGTACACTTCCCAGTGCAGCAAAGCTGGAATGGCAAGATGGGCTTTGGCCACCAGCCCTTTGCACAGACTGAGCCTTCCACCTGGAACATTCTTCAACACTCCTCCAAATATCTATTTCCTCACTGTTTAGGCCTCAGCTTCCCTATTCCTTTTCCTCTTTGGGGCGGGGGGAGGGCACCTTCCCCACAGTCACACTGTACCCTTACCCAGTCCCGTACTACTTACCAGAGACTGGACTGTCAGGGTCTGGTCTGCAGCCCTTGAGACTGTAAACATCCCTTGTCAAGGGTTCCCGGGACCTCCTACTACAACCAGCACAGAGCCTGGCCTGAGCAGAAACCTGGGTGGGTAGGGAAGGGGAGGGGTTGTCCCGAGCCTGGCTGGAGAGCAGTAGGGGAAGGAAACATCCAGGGACTACAGTGCAGTGGGTGGTAGGACTAGGCCACAGATAGGCCCCACCCAAGTCACCTGAAGATGGATGGATCTTACTCCCTGTGACTATTTCACTTTGACTATTTCACTTTGGGCTCCCCACCAGAAGGACCTTTACAGACAGGGTGAGTTGGGTAAGAGGTTTGACATTTCCCAAAGTCTATCTATAGATAGACAGACCTCTATCTATAACTACCTGAGAGTTTCTTCTGCTGATTTTCACCTCCCATCACCTCTTATCACTCAGCCCCTTATTTGCTTCTCTGTGAGCAGGCTTCTAAGACCTCCCCAGCCTAGCACTGCTCATCCAGGTAGATAAACCTATTCCTTTACTTCAGTCATCCCCTGCTGTTCTCAATCTTCCCTGCATGCCAGAAAGTTCAGGTCTCTTCCTTCCCCCTCACCTGGCTGCTCAGAAACCTACCTGCTCTCCTCCCCTTACTCCTAGTGGTGGGGCTGACAGGGGAGGGAGCTCACTATGGACCCCACGAGAGCCCATAACTGGCCTATGACTTTACTGTTCTTTACCACTTCAACATCACTCCAGGGAAGGAGACCCTTAAGCAAATACAATTAAGTTTCTACTACTTTGAGAATCTGAAATATGGAAAAAAAAAACAAAAACCACTCCGTGATACTTCTTGTAGTCTGATGCATATGCCTCCCATTACCCATTATATTATTTGAACAAAGCCAAAGAGGTGTTTTAGAATGCTCTCCATGAAAGGCAGTCCCTGTTGGAACAGGTGGTCAACACCCTGGGAGAGGCCTCTTGGAAAAGACCAATAGAACACTTGATTGGATGGGGCATGGGTATGGGGAGGAAGGCATGATAAATGTGAATAGTACAAGCAAAAAATGAGAGGCAACTAGGAACTCCAGGAAAAACAAAAAGCTCCCCCCAAAGAGAAATGTGATCTCTGCACACTGGCTGACCTAGGAGTTAATAGTTCTTTCATTGTCACAACAATATGACACTGTTCACGAGATTTCAACATTTATAATCAATCTATAGAGAAGGTAAGGAAGACTTATTATTATGGTTATGGAACATGATATAAAGTTGACTATGTAAAAACAAAAGGATAGGTGACAGTTGTCAGGAGAAGGGAGGAGTCTGAAGTGAGAGATAGGGACCTCGAGAGTCTTACATGGGAAGGTAGGGTTTGAGGAATGCTCTCTATAGAGTTGAAGGAAGGAGAAATTAAGTGCTGGGATATGCCTCATTGTGACCAAGAACCCTGAGGAAAAAAAGCACAAGGGTAGAGCAAGGCATTAGGGAGTCAATAAGATGTTTGGCTGGACCAGAAGTTCCCCAAGGCCCCATCTTTGAAGTTCGCCTCAATTTCCCTTAGTGGGTCCGTGGCTGGCTGGCTGGCTTGGCCCGTTCCTCCCAGGAGCGTGGTTGTTCCATCTCAGGGCCACCAAGCCCTCTCTCCCTCCTTTGCATGGCCTCCCCTAGTGGACCCATTTCCTGCCATTTGTCCCTTGGACCAATCCTACCTTCAAAGGTTGCTTGAGCACAGACTTCCTGAGCATTTGGGCCCTTTGATCCCCCAGATCCAGGAACAGAGGCCAGCAGAGTCTGGGCAGGGCTGTGGTGGCCACAGGGGGACCAGTTAGCGGCAGGGGTGGCAGGCCATAAATCCCCAGGGAACAAAGGCAGCAGCCAGCCTATGGACATCCAGGCCCCTTGTAGGCAATCAGCCCAGAAAGCTTGGAAAAGCTCCTTTTGGTCTGGAAATAAACCAGGGGGTGCCTTTGGGGTTATATAGTAAATAAAAATGCAATTAAGAGTCCCCAGTGGCACTCAGTTGGGTGAAACAGCCATATCTGGCCATTTAAGGCCAGTTTGCAGAGCCTTCTATACCTACTGAGAGGACTTTGCCTTTGTTCCCCAACCCCCACCCCGGCCCCCATCACCACCAGGCTAGGAGGTAGGGAGTCAAGCCTTCCCTCCTACTCAGGGAGCTTCTGGGAGGCTGGGCACTGGGTCCAGGATCCATTCATCTCCTTGCTCTGTCTCCCATGGTATTGGTATGAAAAGTGGGAGGAAGTTGGAAGCGGGACTCCCCTGTTTTGACCAGGCCCGGCAAAGGCTTCATCACTGTGGCAAGAACCGGACGCGTTGGGGGAGGGGATTGTGCGGTGCTGCCTCTGTGGTCTTTGATGGAGCACGAGGCCTTTCTGGCTGGCATCCATCTGACCTCCGCCTTCAGCCCCGTGGCCCGCACACTGCCAACTAGCCCAGGAGGAACACAGGGCACAAAGGGAAGAGAGTGTGGATGCCTG